>SJYV01005810.1:0-16269 GCA_006410875.1 Neotragus pygmaeus | reverse complement strand
ACACAAGTTCACTGTCTAAAAAAAACAAATTTTTATAGAAGTAAGTTATATTCCTTTCCATAACTTTATAAACTTTGTACAATGAATGTATTTTACTCTTACATGTAAAATAAATTAAAATTGTAATTTTAAAATAATGAACAAAGTTATAAGAATTATGGCAAAATATTCAAGTAGAAGCATGAGAAAAACTGCAGCTGTCATTTAGTAAAGAAAATGAAGATGAAGAAAGTTGGATGTGTAAAAAGAGTTGATGTAAAATAGTCAGAAGATCAGAAATTTTAAGTGCCATCTGAATTGGATGCTTCTATAAGTGTGCCTGCATGTGTATACACAGGTTAAGAATGTGAAATACACTGCAGTAACTTCCCCAAAGACAAAACACTTCCATTCCAAGAGCACACTCGTAAGTCCAACAAAGTTATCAGAGAGAAAGAAAGTGGAATCATTCAGTAGTATCAGCCTTTTTGCAAGCCCATGAACTGTAGTCTGCCATGCTCCTCCAACCATGGGATTTTCTAGACAAGAATACTGGAGTGAGTTGCCATTTCCTCCTCCAGGGAGTCTTCCCAGGGATAGAACCTGGGTCTCCTGCACTGCAGGCAGACTCTTTACCATCTGAGCCAACAGAGAAGCCCAAAATTTAGCCTAGGTACTCAGTTAACAGAAGCAGCTATATAGTGCTGCTTTCACACTTCCTTGCAGACAACCTGAGCTTGAAATTAAAGATACTGTACTACTGTATAGAGTAGAGTACTATACATCAAAGTACACAAAAGCTCAATCATTTGTATAGAGGATGCACACACATGACAGTGTTCATCAGGCAAGTAAACTAACTTACATGATTAGACATTGAATGCATGCATGTTCACACTTTCGAAAGTTTGCAATGTGAAGGTTTGCATCTGGAGGACTTAATGTATATCTAAATATATAAGGAGCATTGGCTAAAATTCAGCTAGTACAGTGAGAAAAGTATTATTTTAATTACAAGTGAATCTTAAAACATGTTTTTAGTAGAACCCAAACACTGATTTGAGGGCTTCCCTGGTGGCTTAGTGGTAAAGAATCCACCTACAATGCAGGAGACATGGGTTCAATCCCTGAGTCCAGATGATCCCTTGGAGAAGGAAATGGCAATCCACTCCAGTATTTTTGCCTGAGTATCTCATAGATGGAGGAGTCTGGTGGGCTTTAGTCCATGGGTTCACAAAAGAGACATGACTTAGCAACAAAACAACAACAACCACAAACACTGATTTTATTCCATGTCACTTCTTAAACTAGTTAAATGATTTCTAATAAACATTATAAAATGTAAGTAATGAGTTTGGGCAAAATGTGGAAGTTCAGACATTAACTGAACCTTAAAGTAAGAACAGTTAGATAAAACTAGAGTGTTTTCTGGTGCAGTGACTGAACTGGCAGAGTGATTTAACTGGATTGAACAAATTCATCTCTTACAGATGGCAGAACTACAACTGCTTGAAGTCATGTGTGCTGCCAGTACTGAGGTGGAAAAGATCCTTGAATTTCTACTCTGGAAAATATGTGATATACAGAAGTAGCTCCCAAAGCAGTTCAAAGAAAAGAAATTGCCCAGTCAAATTCACAGAGTGTCCATCATTTTTTAAGTGACTAAACACAGTTAGGGTTATGATCTACAGAATCAGTCTCTATCTGAGTTAATTTGAGCTGGCTATACCTGCTCCAGATAATTTTTCTGATTTGATTATTTAGAATACAGGAGTGGAGGATGGCAGTTCAGGGATCTGTGCTTCCATGGGTGACTTTCATCCTCAGTAAAGGGTTCTTTTAGACAGATTCATAGTTGAAAGTGGCATAACACGAACCTTAATCAGTTTTCCAAAAGAATATGAATTTCCTTAGGTAGTTTCTAGCTGCCTCCAGATTAAAACAACACACTTAAACCAGATCACCAAATGGCCATAAATGTAACACTTAAGGCTTCAGTCTTCAAATTCATAACCCTGGGGCATCTCAGGTATATCTGAAGTTGCAATTTAGTTATCTACTCCTGTGATTTTTTAAAATTTGCATATTTCCCATGAACTAATATATAGCCTTTGTTTTCTCAGCATTATTAAAAAGCAAAACAAAACAAAACAAACAAACAAACAAAAACGTCACTTTGAATCGAACCACAAGCAGCAGGGTTATTAAGATGATTCATGCTTAGCATAGGATGTTTCTGTAGTCTAATAAGGTTACTTGTTGACATTTTACCATACAATCTAAAGGGAGTTCTAATTCTATTTATTTGCTTTATATTCAGTGATTTGCAATCAAAATTTGTGTGAAAATACTATGTATAAATCACTATATGATGTGAATCGTTATTACTACACTGATATTTCTCATATAAAATCAGTACTCAATTATCATTTAAGTACTGGCATTTTTTTTAAAATTTTTAACCCATTAAGATCACATTCTGTAACCCCAACCCCAAATATCACTTGTTTACATCTACCTGCTAGGCATCACACAAGTAGTTCAACTGAACATACTAAATTCTGAACAAAGATTTGTGAAATAACTCCCTAAGTCTGACCTTTCTTTTGTTTCCCCTACCCATCCACCCAGTTGCCTAAAACAGAAAGAATCCCTTTACTTCTCACTTTTTTAACCACTAACATCCAAAACACATGTTAATTTCTTTTGATTGTACCTCTGACTTAGTTTTCTTAGTCATACTAACTGCAGTTGTATAGAAGCATCTACTACTGTTTTTCACTTTCGCTGCACTGTTACTTTGAGAGATGCTTGTTACTTCTAATACCTGACCCTTTATGGGGTTCTGTTCCTGAAGTTAGTCTGTCTGAGAATTTCACTCAACTTCCACCTTAATGTTTAGGTTTTTCTAATCTGTTTAGTTAATTTCCCCTTGTCTAGCTGTGTAATCGTTCAGCATTTTTTGGACTCTGTTCATCCATCACATTGATTTACTCTAACTTCATCTTAGTAATGCTATAAATGTATATACATATATATCTTTATAGTCATGGTATCCATTCTTAAATTATATGGTAATGTATATAATGTTTTTTGGGAACATCCCCTCATTTCTATAACTGAATCAGTTCTCCTGCTACCTATGTTATCAGACTGTGTCAGCTACCTTGTTATCTCTTTTTTGTCCCCAGTTGACTTCAAGCCCATGAAGTATAGTATAGAAACAGTGTCTTTCTTCCCATTGTATCCTCGGGTCCTGACACAGTGTCTAGCATAATATGGACACACAGTAATTATTTGCTAATTATCAAATGGTTATATTATGATGCAAACACTGACTCCCAACAATATTAATCATTGTGCCCTTTGGTTAATTCATTAGAACAAGGCAGATCTCATCTTAAACAACTTAAATTGCAATTAAACCATTTATTCTTTCATGTTGTTCCTTAATAAATTGTCCCCATTTCCTATTCAAATGTCAACAAACACATTTTAGTCACTGCTTGTACAGTGACTATCTAGTTGAGCTAACTGCAGAAGGAATTGTCCTCTCAGAGTTAAATTTTAGTAAAGGAAATTGGGCAAATACATAAAAATGACAGTACCATTTATTCATGCTCCCAGTTTTTCATTCATGAAGCAGATAAGTATTCAATGCATGCCCTGTGTCCAGCATTGTTCTAAGTGCTGGTAAACAAAACATACAAAATGCCTGTCTTCCTATGATTTATCTTGTAGCAGAGAAAAACAGAAAATAAACTCACAATGACTCAAATGGTGATAAGTGCCATGGAGAAATGTATGACAGGTAAAGTGATGGAAGATGAAGAAAAAGCTTCCTACATTCTGTGGGCTGTTCTGGAAAGGTCTCACTAACAGGGACATTGAGCAGGAACCAAAGAAGGAAATGAGAAGAAAGGAGCTGTGTGGACTTGTGAGGGAACACCATCCTAGTATGGAGAAGAATGGGCAAAGATGAGCCAGGTTTGTTTTCAGAACAGCAAGAAAACCTCTGGCATGAGAACACTGAAAGTAGGGTTACTGAAAGCTGGGTTCAGAAGCATAATTGCACCTGACTACACCGGTTCTCACAGATAATTCAAAACTTCAACCTCCCCATTGACCTAAATGACTGGATGATTTTGAGTAGAGTCAAGACCAGACCTGGCTTATCATTTAAAAGGATAACTACTTCCTCCATGGCACCATCTTGGAAAAGGTGACTGGTACAGCTTAATGAGAGACACACAGCCCCACACAACCCAAAGGGAAAGAGTCTCTAACCACTCATGGAAAACACCCAGGACACAGAGAAAATTAGTCTTAAAGTACAGGTCAATTAAGTTAATGCACCCTCACCCTCTTGAAAATCCTAGGATTATGTCTCCATGGAACACATTTGTGGACAATTCCTAGCTTCCTTGATTCCAAGGTCTTATTCTCATGGAAAAGATGAAACAAGTTTGCTGATTCACAAGATAGTGGAAACTTTTGAAACTTTAAAAATGTCTGCACAGTATCTATTATTAGATTGTCTACCTAGTACACATGTGACAGGTGATTCCAAAAAAAAAAAGATAATTACCAAAAACAGTAGTTAGTCTAACATCTTAAAAATGGTGTACGACATTAGGTACAGAAAAGATGCATGGAAAATAATAGTTTACATCATTGAAATATATTAATAAATCCTTTTTTATATCCTGGCTAAGAAGTCAAAATTATTTTTACTTATATTCCTATATATTCTTATTCAGACTTTGAAACTTTTGATTTTTTTTTTTCAGTACTTTAACTCCTGGTATCAATAGGCTGCAGAGTTCAGAATTTACTTCTAGAAATGTTTTATTAGCATTGACAAATGTGTGAGAATGATTCACTCAGTATACCACTAAGTTCTGGAACTTTAAATACTTGAAAAAGAACTGCTATGTATATATGTATGTGTGACACTTTATATTAACTAACTTTTAGCTTGTATTTTATATGCACTTTTTTTTTCTTCCATTTTTACAGTGACTCTGGAGCTAACAATATTGTTCTGGTTCATGTGATATTTTGGAGAGAATAAGTATTCTAATCCCTTGTTTTCTTATATCCCTCAGTCCACCTATGGTTACAAATAGGCACATACAAAATGAGTGGTTAATTCTTGTTCACTTAATATGCATAATTTGTGTAATTAACTGTGGTTTAAAACACATAGTAACCATCTCATTTTCTTTTTGCTATTGTCTCTGTGTGCACCCACTGATTTTAACAAGCCACTAGAACCACAACCCTGTGCCCTCAGCACAGATCTACATCATTCTTCTGATTATAGGACCATTATCTTTGCAATGTAAATAAACTTGTTTCCACACAGAAAAGGCCACCCTAGAATATTAATAATTCCACATAGAAACACCTGATGTAGGACAGTGACATAGAGCTACATTCATGATTTATTTTGAGTTCTATAAAATATTAAATTGCAGTTTCTAAATGAATTCCCCTATTTTATGAACTAATCACTGAAGCCAACTCTGTATCCAGGCCAATTTGCTCATCTGGTTTGAGCCTGGTTCAAATAAAACAAATGTGTGTTTGATTTCCATATGGGCTACTTAGCTATTTCCAGAGTAAGCCTACAACACCCATTTGCTGTAACCTAACAGCAGCCAAGCATCTTATAGATAAATGCATGTGGTCACAAGGAGATGACATTAAATATGAGAATTATAGCTCTAACTTGTTACATTATTTTCATGTGCCAAGTTCTGCTCTGACTTATGGAAAACAAACAGACAAAAACCACCCTTGTATTCCTTAGGAAAGCCAGCCACTGGAAGAAGATAATATCATANCCAACTCTGTATCCAGGCCAATTTGCTCATCTGGTTTGAGCCTGGTTCAAATAAAACAAATGTGTGTTTGATTTCCATATGGGCTACTTAGCTATTTCCAGAGTAAGCCTACAACACCCATTTGCTGTAACCTAACAGCAGCCAAGCATCTTATAGATAAATGCATGTGGTCACAAGGAGATGACATTAAATATGAGAATTATAGCTCTAACTTGTTACATTATTTTCATGTGCCAAGTTCTGCTCTGACTTATGGAAAACAAACAGACAAAAACCACCCTTGTATTCCTTAGGAAAGCCAGCCACTGGAAGAAGATAATATCATAGATCAGAAATAGAGAAACAGAGAAGTTAAATGAACTGTCTCAGTCCATAAGACAGTAAATTTCACAGTTGAGATTTTAACCCAGGTAGTTTGGCTACAATTGTACAATATATGTGTTTAGCAAAACCCCTTATAATGATGTACATGAACCTTCTATATGAAAATCAGGATATAACTGGCTTTGAAGAATTCAGTTTCACTCTACTATATTTTGAATTGTTTCCATTTAGGCAATATAGGAAAGATAATGTTTATTAAATTAATGTATCTAAAGAGGGTTGATTATAATGTGAAGTTGCTTTTTCTATAGAATTTTGGATCACCTAAATTGTGATGAAAGTAGGAAGACTTACAATGAATAGTTATATACTTAATTATATAATTAAATTATTTTTAAATATAGGTTATTTCAATTTAATATTTAAGCATAATTAATAATTATATGTAGAAATACTTATTTTCATTTTTATCTGCATTTTCATGCACAAAAATAATGAGCTATGTGAGAATGGGATTTTGTTTTTTAATATCTTTAGTCACTGCTCTGTCCTTAGCATAGGCCAAATGCTATCATAAAGTCAATAACCCAAGATATTTATTGAATAGATGAGTGAAGTATTTATATAAAATCCAAGAGAATGATTGGAAACATGCTATTATTAACCTAATCATTGTCCTTAGAGAATTAGAAAATGCAGAAAAATATATTTGTCTCGTGATCAGGAAGAAGCAGGTGCCATTACCAAAAGAAAAGGTGGAACTGAGGCTAGAGATAAAACCCACAAAAACAAGCAAGCAAGTAAGAAACAAACAAAAATCAGTAGCTCTCTAACTCTCTCTTTGAAAATGAATGTCCAAAGAACCCTCTAGGCTCCTCTGTTCATGGGAATTCTCCAGGCAAGAATACTGGAGTGGGTTGCCATGCCCTCCTTTAGGGGATCTTCCTAACCTAGGGATCAAACCCAGGTCTCCCACATTGCAGGCAGATTCTTTACAGTCTGAGCCATCAGGCAGGGAACCCCATGAATACGAAAGTGATAGGGATAGGAGTAGCCTATCTCTTTTCCAGGGGACTTTCCCAACCCAGGAATCAAACCAGGTCTCCTTGCATTGCAGGCAGATTCTTTACCAGCTGAGAAACCAGGGAAGCCCCTCTAGTTAATGAATGCCATAAATAGAATTTTTATATATTTCTAAAAATACATCAATAGCTCATGTAAAATAATAGCTCCATATAAAACTGCAAATATGTCCCTACTCTCCCCAAAGGATATGCTCATGCCTAGATAAGGTGTGTTGGGGCTTCCCAGGTGGCACTTTTGGTAAAGAATCCACCTGCAAATGCAGACAACATAAGAGAATCAGATCCATCCCCTAGGTCTGGAAGATCCCCTGGAGCAGGGAGTGGCAACCTGTTCCAGTGTTCTTCCCTGAAAGTCCCATAGACAGAGGAGCTTAGTGGGCTCCAGACCTTGGGGTCTCAAAGATTGAACATGACTGATGGACTAAGTGTGTGCTTGCATGCAAACACACACACAAACACACATGCACACATGTAACTCTGAAGAGAAACCCTCTGGATGAAGAATCTAGCATGGAGTAAGATTTAGATGTGTCACCCTGTCATACAGTCAGTGAATCGTGACCTGGTTGTCTTATCTGCTGATAACTGTACAACTCTGACTTCTGCTAAAATGACAACTGTATGGATGCTAAGTCGCTTCAATCATGCCTGACTCTTGTGTGCTCCTATGGACTGTAGCCTGCCAGGCTCCTCTGTCCATGGGATTCTCTAGACAAGAAAACTGAAGTGGGTTGCCATGCCCTCCTCCAGGGGATCCCCCCAACCCAGGGATTGAACTCACATTGGTTACTGTCTCCTGCATAAGCAGGCAGGTTTTTACCATTGATACCACCTGGGAAACTCATAAGCCTGGATTGTTTGCTTCCTGTAAGAAGTAAAACCCACTTTCTGGAACTTTCATAATCAAGTAAGAATGTATCCAATGCTTAGAATTTGATCCAGATATCGCCAACCAGTCAACATCACTTTAAGTCTTTGGTTTCTAAACATGGGACTGAAATTGCCCTTTTCTGCTTAAAAACAAACAAACAAAAACACCTGCCTTTCCCAGGCCTCTCCCTTAGTTTACATAGCATAACCTGTATTTTCTGCCTGACAGTGAAACTTTTTCTCAGCATTCTGTCATTATCCCTTCAGTCTTTATTTTCTTTTGACATAGCTGACTATTTAGTAAATTGCAAAATTGTCTACCTCAGCACTAAATGCAATCACAATAAATTTTCTCTATATAAAAAGTATAGAAATAGAAAGCAATAAACAATGGTCACTAGCAAGAAACTTATTCTTGGCACAAGTGTACATTTTGTTGTTTTTGTGGAGGTGGAGAGAACCCATATGCTGATTTACCTTTCCCTTTCTATCTAGAGTGCTTTTTTATGCAATGACCAAAGGACATTAAATAGAGCAGCAGATTCTTATTTTGAAAGTGATACTATTTGGAAACCTATTTCTTGTTGGACTGGTTATAGGCATTTAGGAGGTGCTTTAAATATTGAGAAATATTGTGCTCTTTTCTTGCCAGAATTGAAAATTTCACAGTAACAGACTCTTAATGCCTTATGTGGTCATTTGTCATTTCAGTCCGAAGGACTCCATTGCCTCACAGTTAGTGTTAGATTTCTTGTTAAGGAAGTGATAGTTGAATCTGCATATCAGACTTGTGGTTTTCTATTTCCAACCAATCATCAGACCTCCAATCTGTGGCTTCCATCTTAGTTCCTTTCCTAGATCAACATGAAATAACACACTTCCTTAAGAAACAGTGCTACTTGTCTTTCTGACACCCAGGACACTTGTACATGGATTTTCCTTACTGGGAGAGAAATTTACAAGGAGAAGCTTTAAAAATAATCTGGAAGGCCCTCCATCCCTGCAGCTTTCTCAAACATCACTGTTTCTCATCTACTTGTCAGCTGTCTGGAAGCATTGACCAGAGGTATAGAGAATCTTTATTAGAAAACTATGTAACTCTCTTATTTTTGCTTTCATATGACCTCCTTTTGCTGTAGCCTGTTGTATTCCTGTAGTACTGCAACTCACAAAAAGTAGCAAACAAAATTCAATAACCAGATGTTTTCCTACTATGTCTTTTAGGCATATATTCTTTAAAAACTGCATAATAATGATGCAAATAAATCTATAAAGTTCTACCAAAGGAAATAAAAGATGAACTAAAGAAACAAAGAAAAGCTATATTCCTGGATGAGAAAATTTAATGTTACCTATTTTTTCCCAAAGTAATTTATAAATTTAACACAGAACGAATTTTAAGGAAATTGTCAAACTAACTCCAAAAATTCAACTGAAAGATAAAACACTAAAAGTATCCAAAAAGCCATGAAAAAGGATGGTGAGAAAGAATTATATCAGATATGAATATGTAATTTCCCTGGTGGTCTATTGATTAGGATTCAGCATTCTCACTGCCATGACTTGAGCTTGATTCCAAGTCAGGGAAATACCTCTTTAGTCTTCCTCATGGCTCAGGTGGTAAAGAGGCAGCCTGTAATGCAGGAGACCCAGGTTCAATCCTGGTGGGCTACAGTCCCTGGAGTCACAAAGAGTCCAACATGACTGAGCGATTAAGACATACACATGAATATTTATGTAACGTGTATAAGAAAGAAAGAAAGTGAAATCACTCAGTGGTGTCTGATTCTTTGCGACCCCATGGGCTGTAGCCTACCAGGCTCCTCTGTCCATGGGACTTTCCAGGCAAGAATACTGGAGTGGGTTACCATTTCCTTCTCCAGGAGATCTTCCCAACTCAAGATTTGAATCCAGGTCTCGAGCATTGTAGGCAGACATTTTACTGTCTGAGCCACCAGGGAACATGTATAAACATATGTATTAAATCAAAATACACAATAATTAAAACAGTTTTCATTATTTGAAGGCAAGGCAAAGAGATCAATAAAAAGAAACTTTAAAAAAGAGATATAAATATGTTTAGTGTATAACAAAATTGACTTTCAAAGACATAGGACAGGCTATTTAACAGATATAGGTTAGGACAATGATCTATCTACTTGGAAAAAATCAAATTTGAATTTCCTTTTATACACAAATAAATGTAATTACACTTGCCCTAAAAAGCTAGAAATGAAATGTCACATTTATTGCTACTGGTGCTTAGTTGCTTCAGTTAAGTCCAATGACTTGTGTGAGACCCTCTGGACTGCAGCCCGCCAGGCTCCTCTGTCCATGGGATTCTCTAGAGAAGACTACTGGAATGGGTTGCCATACACTCCTCCAGCGGATCTTCCTGACTCAGAAATCAAACCCAGATCTGCATTGTGGGCAGATTCTTTACCACTGAGCCACCAAGGAAGCACTTATTTAAAATCATATAAAATAATAGGACAGATGTTAAGTCTGTGTACTCATTCTTTCGAGCCCCTTAAAAAAAAAAAAACAGAACACTTGCTAGTGCATAGCAAAGAATCTCTGTCTAACTCAGGATCTTGCCCCTCTTAATGCCTCAAGTCAACCAGTTTCACATTTCAGAATCTGTGGCTTACAATGCTGCACAGGCTTTTGCACCATTTTCAGAAAGGGTGGAGATGATATTAAGAATAAAAAACTCCTGTTAATGAAGCAGTGTTGTGCTATGCTGTGCTGTGCTTAGTAACTCAGTGGTGTCTGACTTTGCAACTGCATGGACTGCAGCCTGCTAGGCTAATCTGTCCATAGGGATTCTCCAGGAAAGAATAATAAAGTGGGTTACATGGCCTCCTCCAGGAGATCTTCCCAACCCAGGGACAGAACCCAGATTTGCTGGATTGTGGGCTGATTCTTTACCATCTGTGCCACCAGGGAAGCCCAAGAATACCAGAGTGTGTAGCTTTTCCCTTCTCCAAGGAAACTTCCTGACTCAGGAATCAAACTGGGGCCTCCTGCATTGCAGGAGGATTCTTGACCAGTTGCACTATCAGGAAGCCCATTGTTCAGTTCAGTTCAGTTCAGTCACTCAGTCGTGTTCGACTCTTCACGACCCCATGAATCACAGCATGCCAGGCCTCCCTGTTCATTACCATCTCTCGGAGTTCACTCAGACTCACGTCCATTGAGTCCATGATGCCATCCAGCCAGCTCATCCTCGGTCGTCCCCTTCTCCTCCTGCCCCCAGTCCCTCCCAGCATCAGAGTCTTTTCCAATGAGTCAGCTCCTTGCATGAGATGGTAAAAGTACTGGAGTTTCAGCTTCAGCATCATTTCTTCCAAAGAAATCCCAGGGTGGATCTCCTTCAGAATGGACTGGTTGGATCTTTCTTTGATGCTGCTTAACCATTTGTGTCAGCATCATTTTCTTTTACTGTGGGTACTCTTCTTTTCACCCCAGCAAACAAGCAGTTCTGAATTTTGTTAATATATTGTAGTGAGCTTAGATGATAAGAGAATATTTTTCCATGCCTTGTATATATAAATTGCCTGGAAGGAACTCACGTCCTTTGTTCATACCTTAATTTATCATTGAGATCTGGTACATGAAAGCTCGATCTATACTTATATCTGTTAATGCATCTATATCTATATCTCCACCTATATCTAAATTAACTGTAACCCAAATAGTCCTGCATAAATAAAACCACAAAGTCTTAGTAAACCATAACCTTGTACTTAGCCTGCAAGTCTGAAAGCCTACCCACCTTGTTGGTCAGGTTAACCCTGCTCCATGCATCTCTTGCTTTTTTTTCAGTCAAGGCAGTCTCTTTTCATGATCCTGGCAGAAGCACAGGATGAAAGGAAGAAATATGCAGGGTTTTATTGAATCTGGGCTTAGATCTAGTACATGTTCCCTTCTGTCCTATTTTATTGCTTACAGCAATTCATATGGCCAAGCCCATTGTCAAGAGATTCTTCAATATTTCTCTTGCAGAGTGACCATAAATCACAAAACAAACAGTACAGATCAGGGAAGAGTGGAAAGCTGGAGCTAAAAATGCCATCAACCATGAGATAAAATAACTATCTCCACTGAGATCTGTGCTTACCCCTATGGTCTTGGGAATAGAGACTGTCATAAGAAGTTAGAAAGAAGGAGAACTTGGAGAGTTGATATTAATTGGTGTTATACCAAATCATGTGCTTAAACATAAAAGAAAGACTGCTATTTTTGTAGACAGCTTTAAGAAGAGGCATATGAACTGTTTAAAGAGAGATACTTTCACTGATCACGTGTGCAGAGGTCCACAAGTGCCAGCTCTCAAGTTCCCCACTTTTTCCTGGAGCTTAGAGTGTACTCTGTGGTATTAAAAATGAGTAAACAAGAGGCACACAGTCTGCTGCAGGCAGAGAGAATATTAGATACATTACCCAGAAAGTGCCCAAGGGTTCATATATCTATCCAGCTAATTCAAACTGGAAGTGACTTTTCTCATTGAAAAGAGAGTAGTATAAACTATTATTTTGCTGCAGGGCTTGCAGAGAATACAGATGAACAAGAAAATAGGTGGAAGCTGTCCAATTTCTCCAAATGGAGCAAAATGTTATTCCTCAGTCATTAATTGTACTTTTACCCTCCTTTAATAGGTAGAAATACTCCATGTAACAATTCAATAGAATGAATTTTAATCAACTGCGACCTCATTATTTCTATAGGCGTAAAAAAGGACTCAATAAATATTTACTCAAAAAATGCAGGGAGCAAAGTAGAGAGAATATTCTTGACATAGAAATAGTAAAGACGTGACACAGGGAAATGAACCTAAAACAGAAATGTAAGAGGACAGAATAGTGTGATGAACATACAAGTATCAATAAACCATTAGGGGAATACAGAGAAATAGGTCCTAGAGTTTGTCAACTTACAGGAGTCAGCCTTAATCCCAGCTCCTATCGTATAATCCTGCCTTTCAAATATACATACATCTATATATACTCTTAAGGAACACTATCATAAAATGTTTATAGTTCTCATTAGCTTTAAATGCACAATTAGTTTGCCACATTTTGTGATATCAAAAGCAAAGGAACCCCTCCAATTATTGTTGCTAAATTATATATACTATTAATAAATGTATTGTTTTAATAGCACAGTTAGAAACAAAATGCTAGGTAATAGTAGAAAGTCTAGAGCTGGGCAGCCTGGTTCATTTCACTCTTGTATCACTTACTAACTTTGTAGAAGCACATAAGCTACGTAACTTTATGATTTGGTGTCTCATTTGTCATATGTATAGATAATGAGGCTATCTGTCCACAGGATTTCTGTGAGGGCAAAACATTTAGATGTGGCTTGGAAAGTATCTGATAAATTAACATGATTAAATAAATGATAGAAAAATTAATGCATTGTTATTAATATGAATTTTTATATTGAGAGTGAAACAAAGAAAGGGAAAAAGAAAGTTAACACCTGTCTTGCAGAAAAAAAAAAATTGTACATAGTTTATTCTCAGAGATATATGTAATCAATTGTAAAAGGCTCTCAGCGATAATTTCCTACTATACGTTTATGAATTTATAAATGAAACATATAGTAAAGCTGACATGATCAAGATTTTTCCTCTCTTTGTAGGATTTCATACAATTTTTTCTATGCAAATATCTCAGTGGTTTTTAATAATTCAAAATTAAAAATGGAAAAAGTGGTCTTATTTATTAAATTTAAAAAGTACTTACAAGTTTTTTTTTTTTTTTTTTTTTTATCTTACAACTTGAGTTTACCCAGTGGCACTAGTAGCAAAGTTTATGTCTCCTCTGGCATGCAGGAAACATACAAAGACATGGATCGATCCCGGGTCAGAAAGATCCTCTGGAGGAGAGCATGGCAACCCACACCAGTATTCTTGCCTGGAGAACCCCATGTATAGGAGAGCTTGGCAGTCTATAGTCCACAGGGTTGCAAAGAGCCAGACAGGACTGAAGTGACTTAGCACAGCACAAATCAAATAACATGTATTTGGAAATTGAATGTCCACTTTTAAATGATGGGTGTATCTAAGAAACCATAACAAGGAAAATTAGAGAATATTTGTAATAGGATAACAATGAATGAAGAATTTGCCCGAATTTATTGCATGCAGTTGAAGCTGCTTAATGCAACTAAATACAATGTGAATGATGAATGAAAACAAATACTGGTCACTAGTATAAAATTTTGTGAAATTTGAACACACTCTTTAGTTTATAATACTGTATCACTTGTTAAATTCCAGTGGTTTTTTATTTTTGCAATATAGTATTTCTTCATATTCTCAGAATTGAATTAGAAATTTTAAGCCTTATTTAAATTTTTGAAATCACTAAAATGATATATTTTTTAGACTTTCAATAGTAATATTTGATGTCAAAATACACAGAACTATGTCAAAGTTTTGAGTGAATATAAATTAGAACTCTACTATTCTATTCATATTAAGTCAAAGAAGTGGAATCAAAATGTCATAATTTTTTAACTAGGCAGAAATTCATACATTTTGTATATATATATATATATATATATATTATATTATAGGTATAATATAGATATGTGTGTATACAAAAGCTTTTCTATGATGCTTGATAAATGCTTAATAAAGAACAACAGCAACAGCACAACAACAAAAAAGAGATGGAGAAATTGGAAAACATAAATTAAATGAAATGGGAGCACTGAATATTACATAGAAAAAGTGAAACAAGCTATATAAAAGATCACCATATAATTCAATTTTTTTTAAACATAGCATTTGTATTTTTCAAAGAATTTCAAGATAATTCTGTAATGCATCTGGATTTTTAAAAAAGTGATTACAACCTTTTCTATTAAATGGTAGTTTTAGTGATATAGAATTCTACTGTTTTCTTTTTATTAAACATGATACAGTGACATTAAACAAGTAACAGTTACATAACTACAATAGTAAACAATGTTTATCAGTTTTCACAATCAATAGCTAGATTAATTAAAAAAGAGACAATTACAATTTCCAGTCATAATGGAAACATGAGTAACGTAACGATATAAAATAACTGCATACAATTTGGGAGTTAAGTAGAGTGATGTAGTAAGTGGAAGTACATACAACAACAGCCTTATAGAAGTTCCTTTGTATGTTATTTTCCATTGTTGCTTTTAACATTTTATTTTTGTATTTTGTCATCTTGATTACTGTGTCTTGGTACATTTCTCCTTGGGTTTTTTTCTGTTTGGGACTCTCCACACTTTCTGGACTTTGTCAATTACTTACTTCAGATGTTAGGGAAGTTATCAGCTATTGTTTCTTCAAATATTTTCTTGAGTCCTTTTCTCGCTCTCTCTTTCTAGGACCCCTATAATGTGAATGTTGGTGCATTTAATGTTGTCCCAGAGGACTTTTAAGCTGTCTTCATTTTTTTTTATTTTCCAGTCTTATTTTTCCAAAATCTTTTCTGTGACAGTAATTTTCACCATTCTGTCCTGCAGGTCATTTATGTATTATTTTGCATCAGTTATTTTGCTATTGATTCCTTCTGGTGTATTTTTCATAACTGTTCTTTAGTTCTTCTAAGTCTTTGGTAAATATTTCTTTTATCATCACAATATTTGCCTCCGTTATTTTTCCAAGATCCTAAATAATCTTCACTATCATTATTCTGAATTCTTTTTCTGGAAGTTTGCCTATCTCCATTTCATTTGGTTGTTTTTCTGGGGTTTTATCTTGTCCCTTCATTTGAGACAAAACCCTCTGCTTTTTAATTCTGTTTAATTTTCTGTGGTGGCTCAGATGGTAGAGCATCTGCCTGCAATACGGGAGACCAAGTTTGATCCCTGCGTTTGGATGATCTCCTGGAGAAGCAAATGGCAACCCACTCTAGTATTCCTGCCTGGATAATTCTAGGGACGGAGGAGTCTGGTAGGCTACAGACCATGGGGTCGCAAAGAGTCGGACATGACCGAGAGACTTCATTTCACTTCACTTCAATTTTCTGTGATGTGGTTTTCCTTCCAGGTGCTGGAGAATTGTGGTTCTCCTTCTGTCTGCTCTCTGGTTGTGAAGTTAAGAGGCTTGTGTAAGTTTCCTGATACAAGAGAGGCTGATGGCTAAAAAAAAAAAAAAAAAAAAAAAA
>SJYV01005809.1:0-10096 GCA_006410875.1 Neotragus pygmaeus | reverse complement strand
TAGCTTCTCTTCTTTTCTCAGCTATTTGTAAGGCCTCTTCAGACAACCATTTTGCCTTTTTGCATTTCTGTTTCTTGGGGATAGTCTTGATCACTGCCTCCTGTACGATGGCATGAACCTCCATCCATAGTTCTTGAGGCAGTAGAGTGTACTAGTAAGTGTGAAATGTATTTTACTACATCCCTGCAATATTGTAGAAGCCTAATTGCTAACAGTTTTGTTCAGATTTCAAGACAGTTTTCTAACCTAGAGTCACCTCTTTTATATATGCAGAGTGAACATAGGTGTGGGACCAATTAGACTTATATCCATAATTTGACTTATCTTGTTTTGGCCATAGATCTTCTCTCTCTTTTCACTATTTTTCAGTCTTCAGACTTAAAAAACAAGTAACAGAAGAAAATGTAAAAATGCTATGATTTTTACATAATATCGTAGACTGGGTAACTTAAACAACAGACATTTATTTCCCGCATTCCTGGTTTCTGGGTAGTCCAAGGTCAAAGTGCTAGCAGATTTGGTGCCTGGTGAAGGCCTTCTTCCTGGTTTGTAGATGGCTGTCTTCTCACTGTGTCCTCACTTATAGGGGAGAGAGAACTCTATAGTCTCTTTGTCCTCTTATGTGGACACTATCCGCTTATGGGAGCCTCACCCTCAGGACTTCATTTAAACCTAATTATTCCCAAAGGCCCTGCCTCCAAATAGCATCACATTGGAGGTTAAGGCCTCAAACATATAAATTTGGAGTAGAAGGGGGAGGGGACACAAACATTCATTTGATAATAGATGATTTAATCAACAGACTCCCCTCTCCCTGCCCAAAAGGATAAGTAGAAAGATATGGTTAAAATGCTGAAGACATAACTTGACAGCACATTGTTGTTCTGTCCTTAATATGATAGCTTGATTCTCTAAGCTTGAACTGAACCATTTTTGTGTGGATCACAACAAATTGGAAAATTCCTGAAAAGATGGGAATATCAGACCACCTTACCTGTCTCCTGAGAAACCTGTATGTGGGTCAAGAAGCAGCAGTTAGAACTGGACATGGAATAGCTGATTGGTTCAAAATTGGGAAAGGAATATGACAAAGCTGTATATTGTCACCCTGCTTATTTAATTTGTATGCAGAGTACATCATGTGAAATGCTGGGCTAGATGAATCACAAGCTGGAATCAAGATCACTGGGAGAAATATCAATAAGCTCAGATTTACAGATGATAGCACTCTAATGGCAAAAAGTGAAGAGGAACTAAAGAGTCTCTTGATGAGAGTGAAAGAGGAGAGTGGAAAAGCTGTTGTGAAACTCAACATTCGAAAAACTAAGATCACGGCATCCATTCCCATCACTTCATGATAGTTAGAAGGGGAAAAAGTGTAAGCAGTGACAGATTTTCTTGAGTTCCGAAATCACTGTTAATGGTGACTACAGCCATGAAATTAAAAGATGCTTGCTCCTTTGAAGGAATGCCATGACCAGCCTAGACAGTGTATTAAAAAACAGAGACATCACTTTGCCACCAGAGGTCTGTGTTGTCAAAGCTATGGTTTTTCAGGTAGTCACGTTCGAAATTGAAAGTTGGACCATAAACAACGCTGAGTGTGGAAGAATTGTTGCTTTTGAATTGTGGTGCTGGAGCAGAATGTTAAGAATACCTTGGACTGCAAGGAGATCAAACTTAAAGGAAATTCACCCTGAATATTCATTGGAAGGACTGATGTTGAAGCTGAAGCTCCAATATTTTGGCCACCTGATGTGAAGANGCTTTTGAATTGTGGTGCTGGAGCAGAATGTTAAGAATACCTTGGACTGCAAGGAGATCAAACTTAAAGGAAATTCACCCTGAATATTCATTGGAAGGACTGATGTTGAAGCTGAAGCTCCAATATTTTGGCCACCTGATGTGAAGAGCTGACTCATTGGAAAAGACCTTGATGGTGGAAAAGATAGAAGGCAAAAGAGAAAGAAGCACAGAGGATGAGATGGTTAGACAGCATTACCAGCTCAGTGAACATGAATTTGAAAAATTCAGGAAGAAAATGGAGGACCAAGGAGCCTGGCATGCTGTAGTTCATTGGGTCACAAAGAGACGTAACCTAATACCTGAACAACAGCAGCAGTAGACACCAAATTTGAATAGAGATGTGATTAGACTATAATGTGTTTTTTAAAAGACAGTATTGTGAACTGTTTTTGTGAACAAATCACCAAAAGGAGTTGCAGACATTCCTGAAACAATTTTGAGTTTATCTCAGAAATAAACTCAAAGCTATCCAAAATGTTAGTTCAGTGGAGAGCCACATTGTTTATGTTTTCAATTTAGGTGTTTCCAAATTGATCAGAACCTTACGAAATTGAATTTGGAAAGCACCAAACAATAGTCAAGTTAGAATGAGAATTTCTCAGTCCTGCAATAATTTTTCTGCTTAGTATATGAGTAGCCTTTGGTCATAAATGGTTTTCCAGATTTGGCTCAGACCCATTGAGCATTTCTGCTCATATCTGTTAGTAAATATATTCCAGTTTAGAGTCAGTTTAATTCTAGTGGTTTAATGTCTTATTTTTTGTATATGAGGAAACAATAACAGTTTTTATTAAAAGTATGAAAGTTTTATAATCATAAATAGCTGGAATGTTTAAGTGTGGTGTTCTAGTTAGCTGATATTTAATGATTTTTATTGTTTTACTGTCAACTATTATCCAAAAAGTGTTTCTGTTTGTTCAACTCGTTATTTTACAAAATCCATCCAACATATTAGACCACTTTCCTGGCTCAGCAACATGTATTTCATAGATTTAAACCTTTTATTGATAAAAGTTCTACTAAGGCATCATTTATAAACAACATAGTTTAGGGCAAGGATTCTCCAAAAGACTTGATTTTACCTCTCTGGAGACATTTGGAGTTATATGAAGTAATTTTTACTGGTATGAATGGGGGTGGGAGTTAGATGGTACTAGCTTCTCATGGGTAGGGGCCATGGATGCTCTCAACATCCTCCAATGCACAGGACAGCCCCCAGCACAAAGAAGCACTACATACAAAATGCCAGTAGTTCCAAGATTGAGAAATCTTGGTTTAATAACTTCATCAGAAGTTAAAAAATACTCATCATAGGCACTGAAGGTAATTCCGTAATACGTTGACAGGAACTCATAATTTTTTTGAACAACCATGTAGCCTTGAAATGATTCCTTTGAGAAATATGTATCTCAGTATGTGATGTCTGGAATGCTGTTTTTTTTTTAAATGTTCGTCCTGCTTCTTTTCATTTAACGTGCAAATGCATGTATTCCATCTCTCCGTCACACTTAGCTTTTGCATATTCATTGTAGACAGAGCCCAGGACCTAACAGATCATAGCAGTGATTCAGATATGCTTAATGTGTTTTTAAGTTATTTCTCTGGCAGCAGTCAAGCAAGATGATTTGAAGGGAGTAAAGGAAGCCTTAGTTAAATCAAAGCTTATGAACTAAATTTCAATTTGTACTGCCTAAGAGTGAAAGGTAGGTTATTTAAGATATAGACAGTATAGGCAATATGTCCTTTCCTTAACCCTAGTGTTCCTTCCCCATCCTACATGTCAGCCCAGGAAGTCAAACTTTACGTTTGGTATAGCTGGTGATACCTTTTCACTTCTCCCACAACCCTGAATTATCAGCATTCTCACAGCCAGTAATATCTGTCTAGATCTCACTAGTATATTTTCTCTCTAATTCTTTGTCGATTCCGTCCTCTTAAGTACACATTCACACTGTCAGAGATCATCTCTGGTTAAGAGTGAATTCCATACTTTATGTGATAATAAGAACCGTTTGTGATCAGGGAGAATGTTACCTGGAAAAAGGAACTGTGCCTTGGAGCTAGAGCTCAGGAGGTCAATATGTGTCTCATCTAAAACTGTTGCCTCAAACTGACTTAAAAATCAACCTGTTAATGATTTTACATCATTTTAAATTAAAATTATTATTCACACTTTTAGCTTTAGCTTTTATATTCAGGGTTTTGTTGTTGTTTTAAAATACTTTCCTTTGGCGGAAAGTGAAGGCTCTTGAACCCAGTTTTTCATTGTTGTTTCTCTTTACAGGTCCACTTCCCCAGCAGGACAACATCATTCTCCAATATCTTCTAGACATCACTCATCTTCCTCACAGTCAGGATCGTCAATTCAAAGACATTCTCCTTCTCCTCGCCGAAAAAGAACTCCTTCACCATCTTATCAGAGGACAATAACTCCACCTTTACGCCGCTCTGTTTCTCCCTATCCTTCACATTCTCTGGCTTCTCCTCAGAGAAAGCAAAGCCCTCCAAGACATCGCTCTCCAGTGAGAGAGAAGGGGAGGCACGATCATGAGCGAGCTTCACAGTCTCACGATCGTCGTCATGAAAGGAGGGAAGGTAAATACTCGGCAGTGTTGTGGGTTTTTTAGAGTTCTTTTATTTAAGTGGATATTTTCTTTATTAAAAAATTGGACGTTCAGATTTATTGTTAGAATAAGGGATAGAAGAGAATTGTGTTATACTACATTTTCTGTAACACGTGGATCAGAGCTCTTTAGGGCAATAGGAGGTGCTTAAGGACATGGAAATGTAAGCTACTAGATATATGTAATTGGGCATTTATATGTATATTAAGTTGTTGCTTCCTTTTGATACTTCCTTTTGATTGTTTTGCTTGAGTATTCTCAAGTTCTGGAAATTTGGGGCTATATGATTCTTAAGAGTATCAGTCTAATTACTTAGTTAATTCTTTAAAAACAACAGAAGAAGTTAAAAGAGAATTAACAAACTAGGGAGCAGAGTTGGAACATATCAGAGAAGTCTTAACAAAGAGGTGTGGGCTAGGGGAATGTTCAGAAGGTCTGTGGGAACCAAGTGATCGATTTTCCAGGTCTAACTCATTAAGAAGTAAGCAAGACAGTTTTTAGATTCCTGAGCATTACATTAACTTTGAATTTGCTATTCTGTCTTCAAGCTGAGATTGAAACAGTACAATTGAATCACTCTCATCTCTTTCTGTAATTCTTGTCTAAGCTTCTTGTTTATTTAACTTAGCAAGACTTTTTCCTAAAATCTTCTAAGTTAGTTTTTTTAACATAAAAAATACTCAGGAAATACATGCTTACTTGCAACAGCATTTCTATTTAATGTGCTCTTTTAAAGTCTCTGTATCACATAGCAGTCTCCTATGAAACATGTTGAACTTATTCTCCTCTAGTCAACAGTGCAAGAAATAATTATCTTTTTCTAGAAATGATGGATGCATAGATAGGGACTAGACAGAGCACGTATTTTAGGGAATTATTCCTTGTATACATGATTTTGGAACCATATTGGCACAGCAGTATATATAAAACATTGGTAAGTGGGGAAAATGCTCCTAAGCCTATCAATAACTAGGGTTGACTGGGAATATGGTATATTTTTAGTGACTACTTATTGAATGAAAACTTTTATTATTTCAAAATACTGTTTATTAAACACAGTAACCCTCAGTTCAGTTCAGTTCAGTCGCTCAGTCGTGTCTGACTCTTTGTGACCCCATGAATCACAACACTCCAGGCCTCCCTGTTCATCACCATCTCCCGGAGTTCACTCAGACTCATGTCCATCGAGTCCGTGATGCCATCCGGCCATCTCATCTTCTGTCGTCCCCTTCTCCTTCTGCCCCCAATCCCTCCCAGCATCAGAGTCTTTTCCAATGAGTCAGCTTTTCTCATGAGGTGGCCAAAATACTGGAGTTTCAGCTTTAGCATCATTCCTTCCAAAGAAATCCCAAGGTTTGAAGGGGAAATTTAGTATGCAATTGATTCTTCAAGAATGCTTTTTTTTGTGGTAAGGGAGTTTTATGTTCTATGAATCCTTTTAATAATAAACCATACACTTTTTGATTCTTTGTAAGGAGGGTGTTCATTTTTTGAAATAAGAATAATTTTAGTGAAAGGATGGGGAGTTAGGTGAAGAGCAAGTACTGTAACTGGGTGTCTTTATAAAGACAGTTGGGGGCATCATTAAAGAAGAACCTAGTGCTAAGTGATCAAATTTCTAGGCACACTTGGTATTGGAGGAGGACTTGAAGTCATAGATGTAGTCAAAAAAAATTGAGACATTGTCAGATTCTTGCCTAGTGCTTCTATCCTTAGATGGCATTTATGGACATAGGCAGAGGAGATAAGTTATTGATGAGGATCTTGTGGATACTAGATAGGGAAAGTCTACGGACCTAGCCATAGGTCCTAGGCTATTATAAAATTGCTAAAATAGCATCAGATCTTGTGGTTGTTCCAGAGTATAAGAGTAATTTATGAAGGAATCTGATAAAAAAAAGTATAAGGGTTTTTCTTTGAGGATCTCTTGTTAATTCTTTCAGTTCATTTCAGATTTATGCTGTAATCAATTTATGTTTCTCTAGACATCTCTAAAGAATAGTTTCTAATCTTTGCAAATTCCCACAATGTATGGGGCTGACTAAACCACTTAAGCTCTTGACCTCTGTTCCTGCATGTATACAGTGTCGAGTTTGAATTAAATAACTATTGAGATTCATTCCAGCTTTTTAAAAACTGAAGTTGTTTTTTTAAAGTTTTCCCATGAAATGTTAGAAAGTGCTTTAAGTAGAAAAAGCTTTAGAGATGGGAGTGTGAGTCCATTAAATAGCTTTAAAAAAAAAAAAAAGGAAAGAGAGAGAAAGGGTGAATAGCAGTGTCTCTTTGCCAGCCAGCTTACTAACTATAGGTTACTCTCAAGTGCTTAAGTACATTGGAGGTCACGTGTGAACTAGTCTGGCCTAATACTTAGTAGAGATGAGTTAAAGTCACTTGTACCTTTGAATCTAAAAGTGATTTCTAAAAGTAAGTCATTATTGATAGGATTGATAGGAGATCAACTTACTTGTTTCAGATCTTGTGTATGGGTATGTTGATACCAGAATATCATGTTCAAAGTTTGTTCAATCAAGACAAATAATCCAGGTGTTAATAAAATTACCTTTGGAATTTTAGCTTACAGATAGGTTTAATTTTCTTATTTGCTCATGTTTTCTCCTTTTAGTTTTTAAGAAGAACATACCATTGTAATAAAAATTTTAAAGCTCTGTATTGAATACACTGTCTAGTTTCCTACAATTTTGTGAAAGGAATTAAGTGTATTTCCAAAATTATGTTTACAGAAACTAGAGGTAAAAGGGACAGAGAAAAGGACACAAGAGAAGAACGAGAGTATGAACAGGATCAGAGCTCTTCTCGAGACCACAGGGATGACCGAGAACCTCGAGATGGGCGGGATCGGAGAGATACCAGAGATGTGAGAGACCGAAGGGAACTAAGAGACACTAGAGATGTTCGGGACTCCAGGGAGATGAGAGATTATAGCAGAGATAACAAAGAGAGCCGCGACCCCAGGGATTCTCGGTCTACTCGTGATGCCCACGACTACAGGGACCGTGAAAGTCGAGATGCTCATCGAAAGGAGGATGCGTATCAGGAAGAATCCCGAAGTTATGGCAGAAACCATCTGAGAGAAGAAAGTTCTCGCACTGAAATAAGGAATGACTCCAGAAATGAGTCTCGAAGTGAGATTAGGAATGACCGCATGGGCAGAAGTAGAGCAAGAGCTCCAGAGATGCCTGAAAAGGGTAAGGTTTTTGACTTGTCAGTGAACTGTATCTTGTATGTTCATATAGAAATTATGAAATCTCCTAAGATTTGTTTATTTCTGACATTCATTATCACTTTGTCAAAGTAATTTTCAATTAATTGAATTTCTCATCTTCTCTATAAATTCCAAGTAGGAATTATTAGCTAAAGTAGCAGAAAATAAATGGGACCTGACTTAGGGACCCCTCCCCCCACCCCCTCTGACCTCCCACACACCCCAATTGAATTATGTCCAGTCATGGCTACTATCTTGGTTAATGTGGAACACTAAGAAAATTGCTATCAGGCAAAAAAAAAAAAGTAATTTCTAATAAACAGGTAAATATATGATAAAATTATCACTAAAATGGGATTTAAAATGATGGACTTTCAAAGTTGGTGGTGTCAGAAATGACTGACTCATGTGTTCTTCAGTACTTGTGCTTGCTTCAAAGCCACCTCAAAACATCCCATGTCAGGATCTTGAGCCATTTTTTCTTATCTTCCTCTAAAAAGGATTTGACATCACCATTATCATCAATAACCACCTACCTAAGTGAATTTGACTGTCTCCACACTGCCTGGACTGGGTCAACTTTGACATCTCTCTCCTCCACCCACTTTGCTCCCCTCTCCAAAACACTGCTGCAGAATTCTGACCATTCTTACTCTTTCTATAGGCCTGTTGGTTTATTATAGTTTCACAGAAAGATGAAGGTCAGTCACCTTCTCCTTCATAGTTGTCTTGGCTTTTCTTAGCCCTTTGCTTTTTCATATTTTTTTAATATATAAATTATTTTAATTGGAGGCTAATTACTTTACAATATTGTAGTGGTTTTGCCATACATTGACATGAATCCACCACGGCTGTACATGTGTTCCCCATCATGAACCCCCCTCTCACCTCCCTCCTGATCCCTTCCCTCTGGGTCATCCCAGTGCACCAGCCCTGAGCACCCTGTTTCATGCATCAAACCTGGACTGGTGATCTGTTTCACATATGATAATTATACATGTTTCAATGCCATTCTCCCAAATCTTCCCACCCTCACCCTCTCCCACAGAGTCCAAAAGACTGTTCCATACATCTGTGTCTCTTTTGCTGTCTCGCATACAGGGTTATCATTACCATCTTTCTAAATTCCATATATATGCGTTAGTATACTGTATTGGTGTTTTCCTTTCTGGCTTACTTCAGTCTGTATAATAGGCTCCAGTTTCATCCACCTCATTAGAACTGATTCAAATGTATTCTTTTTAATGGCTGAGTAATACTTCATTGTGTATATGTACCACAGCTTTCTTATCCATTCGTCTGCTGGTGGACATCTAGGTTGCTTCCATGTCCTGGCTATTATAAACAGTGCTGCAGTGAACATTGGCGTACATGTGTCTCTTTCAGTTTTGGTTTCCTTGGTGTGTATGCCCAGCAGTGGGATTGCTGGGTCTTGTGGCAGTTCTATTTCCAGTNATTGAATTATGTCCAGTCATGGCTACTATCTTGGTTAATGTGGAACACTAAGAAAATTGCTATCAGGCAAAAAAAAAAAAAGTAATTTCTAATAAACAGGTAAATATATGATAAAATTATCACTAAAATGGGATTTAAAATGATGGACTTTCAAAGTTGGTGGTGTCAGAAATGACTGACTCATGTGTTCTTCAGTACTTGTGCTTGCTTCAAAGCCACCTCAAAACATCCCATGTCAGGATCTTGAGCCATTTTTTCTTATCTTCCTCTAAAAAGGATTTGACATCACCATTATCATCAATAACCACCTACCTAAGTGAATTTGACTGTCTCCACACTGCCTGGACTGGGTCAACTTTGACATCTCTCTCCTCCACCCACTTTGCTCCCCTCCCCAAAACACTGCTGCAGAATTCTGACCATTCTTACTCTTTCTATAGGCCTGTTGGTTTATTATAGTTTCACAGAAAGATGAAGGTCAGTCACCTTCTCCTTCATAGTTGTCTTGGCTTTTCTTAGCCCTTTGCTTTTTCATATTTTTTTAATATATAAANGCAGAATTCTGACCATTCTTACTCTTTCTATAGGCCTGTTGGTTTATTATAGTTTCACAGAAAGATGAAGGTCAGTCACCTTCTCCTTCATAGTTGTCTTGGCTTTTCTTAGCCCTTTGCTTTTTCATATTTTTTTAATATATAAATTATTTTAATTGGAGGCTAATTACTTTACAATATTGTAGTGGTTTTGCCATACATTGACATGAATCCACCACGGCTGTACATGTGTTCCCCATCATGAACCCCCCTCTCACCTCCCTCCTGATCCCTTCCCTCTGGGTCATCCCAGTGCACCAGCCCTGAGCACCCTGTTTCATGCATCAAACCTGGACTGGTGATCTGTTTCACATATGATAATTATACATGTTTCAATGCCATTCTCCCAAATCTTCCCACCCTCACCCTCTCCCACAGAGTCCAAAAGACTGTTC
>SJYV01005800.1:3343-15351 GCA_006410875.1 Neotragus pygmaeus | reverse complement strand
GTCCAACTCTCACATCCATACATGACCACAGGAAAAACCATAGCCTTGACTAGACGGACAATACCCTCAAACACTGTGCCCTTCACCCCACCCTCTGATCTCCTGGCAGGGCCCCCCATTGGCCAAATCTGAGCAGGACTGTAGAGTCAGGAACCCCACTGATGGAATCCATCCAGCTTTGTCTTTCGGGACAGGCAGACGGGGCACTGTGTCAAGCATATCTACAAGTGTGACTGGAAGATTTCTCAGTGGTTCTGGTGGTTAAGCATCTGCCTGCCAATGCAGGGGACATGAGTTCCAGGAAAAGCGCATATGCCATGCAGCACGTCAGCCCATGAACTGCACCTCCTGAGTCTGTAGCTGAGTCCTACTGAATCCACAACAAGAGAAGACACCGCAGTGAGAATCCTACACACCGCAGCTAGCAAGCAGTCCTCTGTGCAGTCATGAAGCCCCTGCGCTGAGTCACTCAGTCATGTCTGATTCTTTGTGACCCCATGGACTGTAGCCCACCAGCCTCCTCCGTCCACGGGACTCTCCAGGCAAGAATACTGGAATGGGTCATCATGCCTTCTTGCAGGGGATCTGCCCAACCCAGGGATCAAACCCAGGTCTTCTGCACTGCAGACAGCTTCTTTGTCATCTGAGCTGCCAGGGAAAGGCCACTGAAGACCCAGTGGAGCCAAAAAAAAAGGGGGGGGAGATGAGTTTCGCAGCATCATGCACGGTCCCCGCCCCTCAAGACGCATCCTCTTCCTTCATTTGGGACAAGATTCTGACCGTAATGTTCCATCAACCTTCGTATCACTGGGAATGGATACCCATATCTGTTCATAGTCTACCCATAACCTTGAATGTCAGCCATCTCCCTGTCCTTGACCTAAAAGATAAACCACAGTATAAGTTCCTTTGCATCTGTATTTTAGATTCCAGCAGTAAGTGACGTCATATGGCAGTTCCGTGTCTCCATCTTACCTCCCTTAGTTTGAGAATCAACTAGGTCCCTCCATGTTGCCAATATCTGTATAACTGAAGAACTTTGTTGTTCGCCTGAAACTAATACAACTAAATCAGCTATTAGCTTAGTTGAGTTTAGACGCTCAGTTGTGTCCGACTCTTTGCAACCCCATGGACTGTAGCCCACCAGGCTCCTCTGTCCATGGGATTTCCCAGGCAAGAATACTGGAGTGGGTTGCCATTTCCTTCTCCAGGGCATCTTCATGACCCAGGGATTGAACCCATGACTCTAAAGTCTCCTGCATTGCAGGCGGATTCTTTACCCACTGAACCCTCATGGAAGGCCAAAGAAACCAACTACCCTTCCATTTTAAAAAAAATTGCTTTTTTGGAAAAAAAGGAAAATTCAAAGAGACGAGCAAGTGTCCTATAGGCTGCAGGCAGCTTCTCTGTTCATCAGAAGAAGACTTGATTGGCGCCGATATCAGGTCTTCATCAGCATTGTCCACTTTCCCCCTGCATCTTCCCACAGCCCAACTTTGGTTGGGGGCAAAACGAAACAGGACTGAGTATATTATTATTTTTTAAGCTTCCATTTGTACCCGCTAGTCACTGAGGTAGAAAAGAATGTGTTTATTGCTATGAGATCCTTACACCCTGAAGCAGAGAAAACAACCTGATTTTTAAGCTCGTTTTTCTCCGATCGCTTCCAATCTGTCGTTTGCTTCATAAAAAAAATTGGCAGGCGTGCACAGAGCTTGGCAATGTCAACAGCGGGTCACTAATGGGAGATGAGAGAGAAGTGCGTTGGTCGTGATTTAAATGAAATATTGATCACACTCTTCTTTTAACGCAGCACGTTGAGTTTGTGTGTGTGTAAGTCTGAAAATTTTAACAAGCTCTTTCGTTTAGCCCTCAAAACAAGAGCAAAGGAATAAATCCAGACAGGTTAAAGGTGTGCTGGTAGGGAGAATGATAGAGGCTACTGTGTTTTAATTGCTAACATAGAGGGTTTTCTTTTTTTCTATTTTAGCACGGTAAAATTCAGATAAAAGTGGACCATTAACATATACATATACATATGTATACATATGTATATGTATATTGTATATTTGAGAGTATACAATTCACTGGCCTTTGGTAAAGTGTTACAACTATTACTACTAACTGCTTTTGAAGCCTTTTCATCATCCCCAAAGGACATACCATGCCTTTTAAGGAGTCTCTTCTCACTATACCGTCCCCCTTAGACACTAGCCTCTGTGTGTGTGTGTGTGTGTGTGTGTGTGTGTGTGTGTGTGTGTGTGTAATGCTATATATTGTCACATAGGCAGAAAAGCAAATCATCTCATTTACCTTGTATTATCTTCACGTGCTAGTCCTGAAAACAGTCAATACCGTCCTTATCGTTAATACTCTTTTTTTGAACAGGAGAAAAATCCAAGTTTAAGAACACGTATCCATGGAAGAGACCCAGAGAACGGACTTACCCTTTCATAGTTTTTTAAAACTGTGAGTTTTATTTACTCATGCGTTCTTGGCTGCTCTGAGTCTTCATTGCTACACACGGGCTTTCTCTGGTTGGGGTCAGCGGGGGCTACTCCGTAGCCGCGGTGTGCGGGTTTCTCATTGCAGTGGCTTCTGTGTTTGTGGGGCGCGGGTTCCAGGCACACGGGCTTCAGCAGTTGTGGCTCAGGGGCTCAAGAGTTGTTGTGCAGAGGCTAACCTGCCCCAAGGCTTGTGGGATCTTCCGGGACCAGGGATCAAACCTGTGTCCCCTGCATTGGCAGGGGAATCCTTAACCACTGGGCCACCAGGGAAATCTTGGAAGGAGGTCACTTACGAGGTTGAAGCAGTTAGACCCAAGCTTTATTATTTCCCTCTGCTTTGTCCAAAAACCTGTATCTGACCTTCCTAGGTCAATACCTCAATTTGGGGGCCAGTAGGGAGAGATTTTCCACTATTTTCCTTTGTGTTACCTTTTCCACACTCCTCTGAAATTTTTGAACTGTGGTGTTGGAGTAAACTCTTGAGAGTCCCTTGGACTGCAAGGAGATCCAACCAGTCCATTCTGAAGGAAATCAGCCCTGGGATTTCTTTATTTTATTTTATTTTTTTTAATCAAATAACATGTTTATTTATTTTTTTTACAGATATTATCATTTTTTAAATTAATTAATTAATTTATTTTTTAATTTAACTTTACAATACTCTATTGGGTTTGCCATACATCGACATGAATCCACCACAGGTGGGGCTGGTGTACGGGGATGATCCAGAGAGACGTTGTGGGGTGGGAGGTGGGAGGGGGATCCGGGATTGGGAGCTTGTGTACACCTGGGATTTCTTTAGAAGGAAGATGCTAAAGCTGAAACTCCAGTACTTTGGCCACCTCATGCAAAGAGTTGACTCATTGCAAAAAACTCTGATGCTGGGAGGGATTGGGGGCAGGGGGAAAAGGGGACGACCGAGGATGAGATGGCTGGATGGCATCACGGACTCGATGGACGTGAGTCTGAGTGAAGTCCGGGAGTTGGTGATGGACAGGGAGGCCTGGTGTGCTCCGATTCATGGGGTCACAAAGAGCTGGACACGACGGAGCAATCAAACTGAACTGAACTGAACTGAAACTAATGGGTGCTCTGAAGGAGAGATAATCATCGGATGTGAACTGAGAGAAGGAATGAATTTTTTATATGTTAGTAATTCACCCCTTCCTCCTGGGAAGACTTGCTTACATAAAGACACTAAGATAGAACTGGGATGAGGAACTCTGATGCCTCAGGGTGAGGGACCTTGGGAGACAAATTGCTCCCGTTTAAATTTTGTGTTCTCTGCCACACTTTGGGTATGACCACAGATAGCTTCTTTGAAGGCCACCATGCGCTTTTTAGTGCGTTATAGAAGCATGGTGAGAACTAGATGTTTTTAAATCCTTTGCATAAAAAAAAAGATCTTAAAAATATCAGCAAAAATCTACCTTCCCATGCTCAGAATATCTTTCAGTTATGTTTGAATGTGTGATACCCATATTAGTACATGTTATGTTTGAATGTGTGATATCCACATTAGTACCTGTTATATTTGAGTGTGTGATACCCAAATTAGTACCTGTTATGTCTGAATGTTTGATACCCACATTAGTACCTGTTATGTTTGAATTTAGTACCTGTTATGAATATGATTATGAAAATCCTGCACTGATTAAAATGAGATGTTTCAATCATTCAGTTCAGTTCCATCGTTCAGTTGTGTCCAAGTCTTTGTGACGCCATGGACTGCAGCACACCAGGCCTCCCTGTCCATCACTGACTGACGGACTTGCTCAAACCCATGTCCACGGAGTCAGTGATGCCAGTGAACCATCTCATCCTCTGTTGTCTCCTTCTCCTCCTGCCTTCAGTCTTTTCCAGCATCAGGGTCTTTTCAAATGACTCATTTCTTTACATCAGGTGACCAAAGTATTGGAGCTTCAGCTTCAGTCCTTCCAATGGATATTCAGGACTGATTTCTTTTAGGATGGACTGGTTGGATCTCCTTGCAGTCCAAGGGATTCTCAAGCATCTTCTCCAATACCGCAGTTCAAAGCATCAATTCTTCGGGGCTCAGCTTTCTTTATAGTCCAGCTCTCACATCCATACATGACATGTTCCAGGTATATGTCTTCTTTGCAACAACAGGAAGCAAAGATACTCATGAATATTATAACTATGAGACTCTACTGTATTTATAGAGGACAGAATCGCTCTTTTGACCCAAGCAAAGCAGTGACTCTAAACACTAGGAAATGGCCTCTGGGGTTTAGGTCATTTCTGCACAGGAAGCAACAGAAACCTTGCCAGTTGCATGCGTGAGACATATCGTAGTGTAGAAATCAAAACCAGTTCCTCCTAATGCAAGTGAAAGTGGTATTCCGTCCCGTCGGTCACTCAGCCGTATCAGACTCCTTGCCACCCCATGGACTGTAGCCCACCAGGCTCCTAATGAAACAGTTGCGAAATCTGAGTTTCAGTATGTGTGCCCAGCAATGCAGCTTCAGCTCACAAACCACAGCAGAATCTTCTAGAGTGCATGTCCAGTGCGGTGTGTTCCAGACATGTGCAGCAAGGGGGTGGCTGAGAGGCGGGCCGTTTGGGAATAACTGAGAGTCTGCACCTGTTTCTTTGTATCTGGATGTCACAAAACAGGACATGGCCTCTTGCCAGGATATCCAAGGTTCTCTGGTAAGTGATACCTGTCGCACTTTGAGAATGGGTAGCTTCCTGTGTTGGCCGCGCGACGCAGGTGTTGATCTGTGGCTCGTGAAGTCGTGACTGTGATGTGTCCACTCTCTCACCTCGTTTTCATTTGTTTGATTTGCCCTTGGCTGCGATGGGTCTTTATTGCTGTGTGGATGTTCTCTGGTGGCAGAGCAGGGGCTTCCCTTGTCTCGGAGCTCTGGCTCCAAGCACGTGGGCTTCAGGAGTTGCAGCAGGCAGGCTCACTAATTGTGGTGCAGGGGCTCAGCTGCTCTGCAGAATGTGGGATCCTCCTGGACCAGGGATGGAACCCATGCCCCCTGCATTGGAAGGCAGGTTCTTCGTCCCCGGACCACCAGGGTAGTCCCTCTGCCCTCTTATTTCTACCCTATTTACCCAGGAAATCAAAGTGATTATCACCATTTTCTTTAGTATGCAGCCATGAAATTAAAAGATGCTTGCTCCTTGGAAGAAAAGCTATGAGCAACCTAGACAGCATATTCAAAAGCAGAGACGTTACTTTGCCAACAAAGTCCATCTAGTCAAAGCTATGGTTTATCCAGTGGTCATGTATGGATGTGAGAGTTGGACTATAAAGGAAGCTGAGAGCCAAAGAATTGATGCTTTCAGACAGTGGTGCTGGAGAAGACTCTTGAGATCCCTTGGACTGCAAGGAGATTAAACCAGTCCAAACTAAAGGAAATCAGTCCTGAATGTTCACTGGGATGACTGATGCTGAAGCTAAAGTTTCAATCCTTTGGCCATGTGATGCGAAGAGCTGTCTCACTGGAAAAGATCCTGATGCTGGGAAAGATTGGGGGCAGGAGGAGAAGGGGACGACAGAGGATGAGATGGCTGGATGGCATCACCAACTCCATGGACATGAGTTTGAGTAAACTCCGGGAGTTGGTGATGAACAGGATTGCCTAGCGTGCTGCAGTCCATGGGGTTGCAAAGAGTCAGACTCCACTGAGAGACTGAACTGAACTGTGTGCATGCTGAGTCACTTCAGTCATGTCTGACTCTTTGGGACCCCATGGACTGTAGCCCACCAGGCTCCTCTGTCCATGGGATTCTCCAGGCAAGAGTACTGGAGTGGAGCACCTTGCCTTCCTCCCAGGGCTTTTCCTGACCTAGGGCTCAAACCCCAGTCTCTTGTGTCTTCTGCACTGGCAGGAGGGTTCTTTACCAGTAGCAACACCTGCCACCCAATCTGAAAGGTACCATCAGCAACTTCACCTTGCACCAAAGAGGGTATTGCAAGACTTTGAGGGTCTTTGGCTGCATTCTCTGGCTCCACTGTGCTATCCTTTTTCCCACCTGGCTCCCCGTGGACTTTTGCGATCGTGACGTCAGTGAAGTCTGTTCCACAGCATACCCTTCATGCACTTCTGGATGTGGATGATCCTTCAGGTATCTGTGAAGCACACCATCCAGCGTCACCCACCTTTTCCTAACGTCGGTCAAAGGAGAACAGCAATATAGGCTCTTCACTGATCTCTTGGATTCCTTCACCTTCATTTCTTTTATTTGGATGTTTTCAAAGCATCTCGCATGCCTGCTGTAAAACAACACAATTTAATTCAGAAGATAGCCCCCGGAGAAGGAAATGGCAACCCGCTCTGGTAATATTCTTGCCTGGGAAATCCCATGGAAGAGGAACCTCATGGGCTACAGTACACAGGGTCACCAAACAGTGGGAAAGGACTTAGCAATTCGATAATAACAAGAATGATTTAAAAGCAACGTGAAGTCCTTAATTGTGTGGACAGATACCTACGACAACATATCTGATTCCCTGTTGCTCTCAATTAGAGTTGCCTTAAACAGTAATAAAAAATACACAGAAAGTAACTCTGCAAAAGTAAAAGACAAAAACAAGCAATGAAGGAGATAGCGATCATTACAGCTGTTTTTGCTAAAGTTCAGACCTTACACATTACATATTTTGAAAGCAAAAAAAAAAAAAAAAAAGGTAGGGAGATGTAGCCTTTAATTTGTAAGCTTTTTGCTTCGTAATCCCTATACACTATGTCAACTAAACATTAAGTTTAGGAAAGCTTCTGTTATTCTAAAGTACTAACTGCACACAGTATGTTTATTATGGATGGTAAAATGCCACTCATTCAGCATTCTGAATATGGAAGCAGAGCAGTTTGAAAATCTCTCTCTCTTCTTTTTTTTTCTTTTGGTCCTCATTACACAAATGTGTAATTACATGAAGCTGGAATTAGCAAGGTGCTCACTGTGTTAAGCTTTTTAGGTAGGAGTCTATTAATCGTTGAAGCTGAGTTTCCAGAGCTTTCATTTCTGGGGTGGAGAGCGGGCAAGGAGAATTCCTCCATCCGATGATTGCTTCTCAGGATTAAAGGCAGGCAGTGAGCATCTGGTAGACAGGTTGAGACCTGGGACCCTTTGCTATAGTGCTGGCTGGCGCCTGGACAAACATCTCCTGAGGCAACAGATACAAGGAAACTAAAAGGGGCTGATGTTAACTGCCTTCTTGCACAGGTAGGGCACATTTAGAACATCAAGATACGAAAGGGCTACAAACCAGCTGCTCCTTCTTAGATGCTGGGAGCAAAAGGAGGTAGGCGTGCACCTTTCCCGAGGCACCCATCAGACCCCACGCTCACCCCCTTTAAGGAAGCAAGCCGCCCACCTCAGGCATGAGCAAGCTACTTGTTATTCCCACAGGTTCCCACTGATGCCTAGTTTGAGATGCTAGTCTCACCGCTATTGGACGTCTACTGAGTAAAGAGACCCATTGACCCAAGGGCAGTATCATGCTTTGTGGTTCCCCAGGTGGAATGCCTGTGGGAGTCTTTCCTCCCCCTCGAGGAGAGGACCCAGGCACCCCTGGGAAGACCAAACACAGCTTTCCCGGTCCCTGGGTGATGTGTCGCCGCCAGAGCCTCTTGTTTTCAGCATCACTGCTTTTGCAAAGTCTGCACTTGTCTCCCTGAGGGCGTCAGGACCCGGGTTCAGGCAATGCTTCCTCCCTTACCTTTGTCCTTTAGGGGCTGTTCAGTTGCTCAGTGACCCCATGGACCGCAGCACATCAGGCCTCCCTGTCCATCACCAGCTCCCAGAGTTGCTCACGTCCATCGAGTCGGTGCTGCGTCCAACCATCTCATCCTCTGTTGTCCCCTTCTCCTCCAGCCTTCAATCTTTCCCGGCATCAGGGTCTTTTCCAGTGAGTCAATTCTTGGCTTTATCCCTTCAGTTCAGTCGCTCAGTCGTGTCCGACTCTTTGTGACCCCATGAATTGCAGCACGCCAGGCCTCCCTGTCCATCACCAACTCCCGGAGTTCACCCAGACTCACGTCCATCGAGTCGGTGATGCCATCCAGCCATCTCATCCTCTGTNCAGTCGTGTCCGACTCTTTGTGACCCCATGAATTGCAGCACGCCAGGCCTCCCTGTCCATCACCAACTCCCGGAGTTCACCCAGACTCACGTCCATCGAGTCGGTGATGCCATCCAGCCATCTCATCCTCTGTCGTCCCCTTCTCCTCCTGCCCCCAATCCCTCCCAGCATCAGAGTCTTCTCCACTGAGTCAGCTCTTTGCATGAGGTGGCCAAATCCTTTTCCCCCTCCTGTGTCTCTCTGCTTCTCTCTTTGCCCTCTGCCAATTCCCAGTCATTTCTTTCCCAGAGACATTGGGAATAGACAGCCTCCTTCCTCTCTGACCTTCTGAGACCTGCTCCCCCCCATCCAAAGAAATATTTGCTCACACGTGTTATCTTACACTATATTCATTTTATGTTCTCATCTGCTCCGTGGCGTGGGGGGTGGGGCAGGCAGAATCTATCCGATTTTTAAATATTTTCCTTTGATTTGGGGCTGTGTCAGGTCTTAGCTGTGCCTCATAGGAACTTTCCTGCGGGAGGTGAAATCTTTTTTGCTGGGGTTCCGTGGCGCTCAGCTTGCTCTTTTGCTCTGTAGAGTGGGCTCTAGAGTTCAGGCTCAGTGGTTGGCAGTGCACGAAACTCAGTTCCCCAACCAGGGATCGAACCCGCGTCTTCTCCATTGCAAGGCAGATTCTTAAACCCTGGACTGCCAGGGGAGCCTTATATCCAGTTACCATCCTGATCCTGTTTTCACATTGCTGCTGCTGCTGCTGAGTCACTTCAGTCGTGTCCGACTCTGTGCGACGCCGTAGACGGCAGCCCACCAGGCTCTGCCGTCCCTGGGATTCTCCAGGCAAGAACACTGGAGTGGGTTGCCATTTCCTTCTCCAATGCACGAAAGTGAAAAGTCAAAGTGAAGTCGCATTAAGATGACTTAATTGGCTCATCTATGTTGACTATCAACATTTGTGCAATATTTTTTTTCCTGTTTGTAAATCAGTTCTTGGCAAACACTTTTACTTTTATTGATATGCTATCAGACCCTGGCAATTTGAAACTGGATCAGAATACGACGTTTTTCTTAAAAGTATTTTATATTATCGACCTACAAAAAAGCACACTACAAATTGGCTTTCTGAATTAGAACAACGTCAAGAATTGCCCTCCATTAAAAACCTGACACCCAATTTTTAAGACATTTATGTAGAATTCAGAATGATCTGAGCTTGAAACCAAATGGCTAACTCATAAACACATGGTGTCATGAGGCAGGCATGGGGAACAGGCTATGCCCACGTAAGATGCAGTTCAGGACAGTCCAAAGACCTCTGTGCACCTTGAGTTCGCAAATAGTACATGTCAGTGCTTCCAGAAACACAAAGAAGCCATCTCAACAGTTACTGTTAATACACAGTGACTCTGTGATAATGGGCTTCCCTGGTGGCTCAGCTGGTAAAGAATCTACCTGCAATGCAGGAGACATGGGTTCCATCCCTGGGTTGGGAAGATCCCCTGGAGAAGGGAAAGGCTACCTTCTCCAGTATTCTGGCCTGGAAAATCCCATGGACTGTACAGTCCATGGAGTCGCAAAGTGTCAGACAGAACTGAGCGGCTCTCACTTTCATGTCTTCACTTGCAGGACAGGGAAGCAACCTAGATGTCCATTGACAGATGAACGGATAAGAAAGTAATGGTACATATACGCCATGGGATATTATACAGCTATGTAAAGCAACACATTTGAGTCAGTATAGTCTGTGCTCCCTTAGTCACTTTAAGGAATAATTTACTTAATTTTCTGTTGAAGTGTAGCTGATGTGCAGTACTTTCAGCTGTACAGCAAAGTGATTCAGTTATATATCTTTTCTATTATATTCAGTGGGTTTTGAGTATAGTTCCTTGGGTGCTACATGATACCATTGTTTATCTGTTTTATAATATTAGTCTGTGTCTATTAACTCCAAACTCCTCATTTACCCTTCCTTCCCTTCCCTTTGGATAATTATAAGTCCATTTTCTATGTCTGTGAGTGTTTCTGTTCTATGAGTCCATTTGTATTTTTAAATTCCACATGTACGTGATATCACATGATATTTGTCTTTATCTGTCCGGCTGACTTTGCTTAGGGTGATCATCTCTAGGTCCATCCATGTGTCTACAAATGACATTATTTCATTTTTTTTTTATGGCTGAGTAATATTCCCATGTATATATGTACCACATCTTCTTTATCCCTTCATCTGAGATAACCATTTAGGTTGCCTCTGTGTCTTGCCTTTTGTACATAGAGCTGCAATAAACATTGGGGATACATGTATCTTTTCAAATTATAGCTTTTTGTGTGTGGATTTATGCCCAGGCGTGGGATGGCAGGATCAAGTGATAGTTGCTATTTTTAATTTTTTAAGGAACCTCCATGCTGTTCTCCGTAGTGGCTGCACCAATTTCCATTCCCACCAGTAGTGTAGGCAGGGTTCCCTTTTCTCCACACCTTCTCCAACATTTATTGTTTGTAGTGACTTTTTGGAGAAGGGGATGGCACCCCACTTCAGTACTCTTGCCTGGAGAGTCCCATGGACGGAGGAGCCTGGTGGGCTGCAGTCCATGGGGTCGCAAAGAGTTGGACGCGACTGAGCGACTTCATTTTCACATTTCACTTTCCTGCATTGGAGAAGGAAATGGCAACCCACCCCAGTGTTCTTGCCTGGAGAATCCCGGGGACGGGGGAGCCTGGTGGGCTGCCGTCTATGGGGTCGCACAGAGTCGGACACGACTGAAGCGACTCGGCAGCAGCAGCAGCAGCAGCAGTGACTTTATTGGATGACGGCCATCCTGACTGGTGTGAGGGGATACCTCACTGTAGCTTTGACTTGCGTTTCTCTAGTAATCAGTGACGTTGAGAATCTTTTCATGTCCTTCTTGCCCATCCGTATGTCTTCTTTGGAGAGATGTGTTATTTAGCGTTTCTGCCAGCTTTTCTGTTGGGTCCTGTTTTTGTTTACGGTTGAGCTTGACGTTTGCTTGTGGTTGTTGAGTTGTATGTCTGTCTGTGTATTTTGGAGATTAATCCTTTGCTGGTTGCTTCATCTGCATGAAACGTGAACCCTCTCCTGTTTGGGGGTTGTCTTTTTCATCTTGCTTAGCGTTTCCTTGGCTGTGCAAAAGCTATTAAGTTTAATTAGGTCCGCACTGTACTTTTTCTGTGGTCCTTTTGTCTGGTTTTAACCAGGATGCACGTGAAGGGTCTTTCCATGGTGAGCTGGACCCTGACCTAACAGGTAGAGCATCCCACAGTAAGGAGGTCAAACGCTTTGAGTTGGAAGGTGTTAAGTCACTTCCCAACAGGGGTGCTGGACATTCAGGTGTCACAAGAAAGGAGTGAGTCACCTGCTGGGTCCCCAAATTCACATGTCGTTTGGTGGTCCATCCATATCGTTTAGTCCCAGTGGCCCCTTGTAC
>SJYV01005793.1:0-11931 GCA_006410875.1 Neotragus pygmaeus | reverse complement strand
TGTAAATGAACACAGTAGTTCTTAGTTGAATTCAAGCAGCTTTCATGTAGAAACATTATTATGGCACAAAAGCAGCAGGAAAAAAAAATCAGACACTGTAGCACAGCACATGTTTCACTGGGCCCTTGACAAATATGTTGGCCGAGAGTAACCAAACTATATTCTCTCAGACTCATTAACTCTTTCAGGCCACTTGCTACTAAGCACTCAATGACCTGCTGGCTTGAAGCTGTGACTTTCAAGACTGTTAGTTTCCTGCCAAAGACTGGCTCAGAGTCAGAAAAAGGCAAATTTAGAATACATGCTGTATTTGTTAGACAATATTTATTTAGTCTATGCTCTGACCATGCATGTGCACAACACAAATGTAGGCACACACAGCTATGGTAGGGAAATAAGAGTTCATGACAGCATGTGGCTGAGGACCAGGGTGAATAATGTGGACCACAGTTGATGCAGAGTAGTTTAGGAAAATACGTAGGTCATCACTGTGAATTCAGGGAGCCAGGGAAGGGCCACTGGCAAAATGGAGCTTGAACTTGACTAAGAAGAACTGGAAGATCATTGAGTCATGAAATTGCCCAAGTAAGGCAAGTAGTTGTTGAGGGCCTGTTACTTGGTTGATACCAGGGGCAAAGTGAAGAATAAGCCAGGCGTCGTCTAGGCTTTCAAGAAGCTTAACCTGTAGTCTGAAGACGATTATTTTAGTTGTATTTTACTGGCTGGGCTATTACAAATGTGCAAAGTGCTGTGAATAAGTTAAGAATCCATTTGATTGGCCTGAATAAAAGAGGCAATCAGACGAGGAGTCTGTGAGTGCACTCTGACCTGGGTCATGTGGCGGGATTCAAGAACAGGAAGGTCAAGAACTCAGGTTACTTGTGTCATCATCTTGGGTCAAATAGACACTGACTATGGCTTTTTAAACACTGTTTCAAGTTCATCTCTTCTTTTTTCCTACACCAAACATACACACTCACACACAGAAGTTTTGGTTTCATGCAATTATGGTTATATCAGCCTCAACTTTAAATCTGCTTTCTATTCCAAGTTCAAGGATCCAACAGAGGCTGACCAGAATTCCTGTGTTTAATTGACATGTTGTACATTCCAATCCAATCTGCTATGCCTCATGGGGTAAGTCATATAGCTTTGAGAAGAGTGCAGGAGAAATGATTGTTACTTCAGGTACAGACAGTTGTTGGGAGAAAGGAGAAGAGCACGTGCAGAGGATTAATATTTGACCCAAATATGGTGTATTTGATTAACAGTGGGGATCCGGGTATCACTGAGAACCAGGCGCACCATGGTAGGAAGTGGTGCGAATGTAGACCAGAAAGGTCAGTAGGTGGGCCTGTGTTTTAGGAGAGCATTTAGGTAAGGAAGAGGAAAGTCCTGGGGTATCATTGGTATTGAGGTATATTCTGACTGCCCAACTCCTGGAGAAACAGGTGAGAAAAGTCTTGCCCTAGATGGGGATTTGGGGGACTGGAATAAGAATTTTCTGAGATTGATTTTCTGGGTTTTTGATTTTGAAGCTGCTTCAGATTCCTCTGTGAGAGGAGCTTTGGTGATTTCTTTCTCACCTGAGGAGTGAGCTGCCCTCTGGGGGTCAGGAGAATCCTGGGAGGTGAGGGCACCCTTGGGTCTGGCCTGATTTCCTGAGAGTCCAGTGTTAAACACCTTCCCAAAAGAAGACTGTGTCCTTCAAAGGCAGAAATGGGAGAGACTGAAAAATCTCCTCCACCTTAGATGAATGCGATATACATGTGTAATACACATGCCCCTTTTCTTGGAGGATCCCATGACCCTACCAGATAGGGTTCATTTTTTAATAATACCTATTACCCAACTTTAAATATTTAAATTATTTATTTACTTTTAAGCAGTTCTAAAATAACCATTTATTAAAATTTAATGTAGAAATTAGAGTCTTTACATCCTCTGGGAGATTCAGGAAAGTACACAAACTGTCTGTCACACCAATCACCTGAAGAAGATCAAGTTGGCATTTTGTTGCATTCTTTCTAATTTTAAAAATGTGGTACCTAGAGGTTACTTTTTTCTTTTTGAAGAATAAAGTTGATCGAAATTTTATTTCACTTTAACCCCAAAGGGATTGTAAGTAAGAAATTTTGTAAGCTCAGCTATCATGCATTTCTTTTTTTTTTCTTAATGTTTTTATTGGAGTAGAGTTGATTTACAATGTTATGTTCGTTTCTTCTATACAGCAAAGTGAGTCAGTTATACATACACATAGATTATTAAAAAAAAAAAAAAGAACACTTCTGTGGTGCTAGAGAAGACTCTTGAGAGTCCCTTTGACAGCAAGGAGATCAAACCAGTCAATCCCAAAGGAAGTCAACCCTGAATATTCGTTGGAAGGACTGATGCTGAAGCTGAAGCTTCAACACTTTGGCCACCTGATGCAAAGATTTGACTCATTTGAAAAGACCTTGATACTGGGAAGGATTGAAGGCAGGAGGAGAAGGGGACGACAGAGGAAAAGATGGTTGGATGGCATCACCAACTCGATGGACATGAGTTTGAGCAAACTCCGGGAGACAGTGAAGGATAGGGAAGCCTGGCATGCTGCAGTCCATGGGGTCGCAAAGAGAAACGACTGTGCAACTGAATAACAGCAACAATAGCTGACTAACAAAAAGTGTTGTGATAGTTTCAGGTGAATAGCAAAGTGATTCAGCCCACATACACTCTTTTTTTTTTAAGACTCTATTCCCATATCAGTCATTACAGAGTATTGAATAGAGTTCCCTGTGCTATAGAGCAGGTTCTTATTAGTTATCTATTTTATATATAGATATAAATGGGCTTCCTGGTGGCTCAGATGATAAAGAATCTGCAAAGTGGGAGACCATCCCTAATTGGGAAGATCCCCTAGAGGAGGGCATGGCAACCCACTCCAGTGTTCTTGCCTGGAGAATCCCTGTGGACAGAGGAGCCTGGTAGGCTACAGTCCATGGGGTTATAAAGAGTTGGAAATGACTGAGCAACTAAGCACAGCACACATTTTATATACAGTAGTGTGTATATGTCAGTCACAGTCTCCCAGTTTATATGCATCCCTATTCCCCCTGGTAACCACAAGTTTTTTTTTTCCTACATCTATAACTCAACTCCTGTTTTGCACACGGGTTCATTTGTACCATTTCTTTAATTCCACATATAAGTGATATCACATATTTGTTGTTCTCTGTCTGACTTACTTCACTCAGTATGCAATCTGGAGGTCCACCCATGTCATGGCAAATGGCATTATTTCATTCTTTTTATGACTCAGTAACATTGGTACATAGAGTTTTGTGTCTGTTTTTTCCCCTTAGCATTATATAATAAACATTTCCTCATATCACTAAATATTCCTGGTGGTTATATAGTTATACAGATACACACCTAAATATTCACTTATTTGAGCAAATTTAATTGTCACCTTCCCAAATAACAATGCAAATAAATATCTTTGTGTGTAAGCACTTCACTATCTCTCTTACTCCAGCTTTCAAAAATTGAAATTACTAGGGGAAAGTATGTGAAGGGTCTTGTTACAGAGTTCCAAAGGGTTTGCTAGAAAGAGTACTGATACATATACCTGCATGGGCAGTACATAAGAGATGTTGACAAGCCTATCCTCTTTGGCACTAAGCAGTCGTATGGCTTGTATTCCACGTTGGAGAGCTGGAAAGCTCATCCAGGGCCTCACGCTTGACATTAACTTCTTTAATGGTTCTCAGTACATATCAGGCACAACACACGTTTGTTGAATAAGCCGCCGCCAACAGGGACGGTGGTAAGATCTATTAGGATGATATGTGATTTGCTCCAGGTCTGTGGGGATGTCAAAAGGAAATTAATTTAAGCCTCTGTAGGAGAAAGTGGTTGGAGAAGGCAATGGCAACCCACTCCAGTACTCTTGCCTGGAGAATCCCATGGATGGAGGAGCCTGGTAGGCTGCAGTCCATGGGGTCGCTAAGAGTCAGACACGACTAAACAACTTCACTTTGACTTTTCACTTTCATGCATTGGAGAAGGAAATGGCAACCCACTCCAGTGTTCTTGCCTGGAGAATCCCAGGGATTGGGGAGCCTGGTGGGCTGCCGTCTATGGGGTCACACAGAGTCGGACACGACTGAAGTGACTTAGCAGCAGCAACAGCAGGAGAAAGTGGTAGAGAGGCAGGATTGAGAATGAAGGGCTAGTGAGCAAGGATGCTGTTAAATGCTTTGGAACTTAAGCATATCGTGTTAGGGAGAGCAAGTTGTTAAAAATACAGTATGGTTTACTCCATTCAGCAAAGCACAGGTGACTGCGAAGGAGATTGTCTGTTATTTCAGTGGAAGCATCAATAGGTTAAACCCTGGACCCTGTGGTAGGTCTGAGGATCCCCAGGCCTAAGATGAAATAAGAACTGGAGAGGTGACAGGATGATCTGGTTGTAATAATGAAAGTCAGATTTTTGTATTCATTTTTTCCAGTCATCGATTAGCAAATAGTTTTAGAATTGGCAATATTTTCTTAGTGGGGATGTAGCTATGAATATAGCATTGAGTCTTCCATTCTAGTACTTCCTTCAAATGTACTGGGGGAGGAAGCTGGTAAAAGGTTTTCACTCTGGGCCTAAAGCAATCACCTTGGCTTTCTAAGAGGCTGACTGAGCAAGGCTCACTCTTCTCTGGCCTCCTTGCTGCTCTTCATGAGTCATGCTCCCACCTCAGTGCCTTTGCACTGGTATTCCTTTAGTGTGGCCTGAGTCTTTCTCAGATACCCACTGCACCAAATCCTTCATCTCGTTTAAGTCTTTGCTCATCTCTTACATCATCAATGAGGCCTACATTGACCACCCTATTTAATTTATGACATTTATTATTTATTTTAAACCCCAGCTCTGGCACTCTTACTTCTCCTTACTCTGCTCACATTCCCCCATTTTCATCAAATTGCACTGTATATTTTATTATACTGTAAAAGCATCAGACTCGATTTAGCAACCAGCAATAACAGTAACTTAATTTGTTACTCTGATTGTTTGTTGTCTGCCCCACCCCCTCATTTTTGCAAAAGCAAGAATCTTTGTCTGTTTTGGTCCTGCTATATCGCTGGAGCCTAAACAGTATCTTGCCCTCAGTAGGAGATCATTATATATTTCTGGAATGAAAACCTGATTATGTGATTGGCAGCATGACATTGAAGTGGATGTTCACAAAAGCAAGGGAGAACATTCTGCATTGCCTGGGCTCTGGACTCCAGATGGCAGTCTGAAGAAACACCCTACCCCATTCCTTGGGTGAGATCAGCAGGAGAGACAGGACAAAACATCATGGGGGATATTTGGGGTTAGAGTGCCTTAAGCCACTCTGTCATGGCAACAGTAATGCTGGCCAGCATCTCAGAGCTCTTTAAGTCAAGGACCTCATCCAGATGTTGAAACCAGATTTCCATGGCTGCTGCTCCTACTGTTACTGCAGTTTCTGCTCCTCCTTGAGTGCCTACCACTGTGATCTGTGGTCTCAGGAAACAGATGCTCACTGCCACTTATCATTTGCAGGACCTGTCCCATGGCCCAACTCAGGCCTACCTTCAATGCACGGACAAGGAGGATTATAGGAAGAAGATTCACTGGGGGTAGACTCTTTGGGAAGTAGTGCCATAGCCTCAGTATGTACAGGTGTGGGCCTGGGAAATGTGAAGGCATTTCTGAGCAGGTTTAGAATCTTGATTGAATCTCAGGGCTGTTACTCATGCATTTTATGGTGCCGGTAATGGGCTGCTGGGAGAACCACAGCTGTTTTGTGCTGAGTCATCCACTTGTATTTGTACTTTGCCTTCCATGGAGGAATCCAAGGTTGCTCTACAATGACTTGGTTAAAATTAGCACTGTCAGAGAGCTCCTTAAAGAGTCTTGTGAAAAGTCTTCCAAAATAAATCAACATGGGGTTTAGTCATTCCCCTTGCTCCTTTCTTCAACTGGAAAAGATTTTAATGGAAAGATGAGTCTGTAAGGTCTTTGTGGCTGCCATTTTTGAAAATAGAGGTTGTAATAAGGAAGGGGCATAAGATAGAACGGGTCAGATAGGGGTAGATAGTCAAAGGTCTGCTGTGTCACGAACTTGCTGTGTGACCTTGCATGAGTTCCATAACCTCTCTGATGTTCCTATGTCCACATGTAAAAGGTGGGACTAACATTATGTCCTTTGCCAAGAGTCACTAGATATGTAATTAAGTGGAATAATGTATGTGAAGTATACTTTTTAGTATATATAGGCCCTGAACAAAAAGGAACAGAAATGATATTGGTAACTGCTTTCCATATATCCTTCAAATAAATATGCCCCGTATCAAGCTCATCACTCCCTCCTCTACTATTCGTATTGAGAACTGCTGCTCCTCCACATCCCTGTAGCTCTCGGGAACAGCATTTGTCCCGATTCCTCGATGAGTAATCTCTTCCTGTCCATCACTTCTGATACTCTGGCTCTGCCCCTCATCACTTCATACAGGGACTGTTTTACCCATACTCTCTCTTGATTTCCCCCATCCACCTCAACCACCTGGAAGTTCACCTAGTAGGATGGAACAGCCCTTGGTCTGCTCCCAGCTTGCTGGCACAGGCTGTCACAGAATAGGTGCTCAGTAAAGACTGGCTAGAATTAAAATCTCTGCGAATCTATGACAAGGTGTCCTGAAGGTGGGTTAAATGACATTTTCACTATCTTTAAAAAAATATATATTGATTTATTTGTTTGGCTGCACCGGGTCTTAGTTGTGGCACTCGGGATTGTCTATCTTTGTTGCACCAAGCAGACTCTTGGTTTTTGTATGTGAGATGTAGCTCCCTGGCCAAGGATGGAACCCATGCCCTTTGCATTGGGAGTATAGCGTCTTAGCCCTGGACCACCAGAGAGGTCCCATTGTCACTATATGAAATGACTCTGTTTATTTCTTTATTTGCACACTTGTATGTCCTTGCTCCTTCACAGTTGCCCTTGTTACTCCTGTGACATGTTGGGAAAGGCTCGTTCCCCAGATAGTTCATCGTTCACCAAGTCATGCCTTCCAGACACCAAGATCCTTGCCTTTCTTACTATTCACGACTGTGTCCCAAACCCAGAGCCTAGTGTTCTGTGATCATCTTTTCCAAATGTGAGCAAATCATGCCTGAAAATGAAGGCAACACACAGAAAAGCAAAGCTAAGGGATGGAGAGGCCAAGCACTGCTCCCATTGTCCAAACCCTCAGATCTTGTCATGCTTAAAGCCAACACATAACCTTTGACCTCCCATTTGTGAGCCAATAAATCCCTATTGTTACTCAACCTCATTTGACTGAGGCATCTGCCATTTGTTATCAAAAGAGGATTGACTAATACTCTTTCTCTCTGGTACCTCCTACAGCTTCAGGAAAATCAAAAGGAACTTTTCATCAGCAAAAGGTCATAAATTCTGGTATTAAAAGTTTCTTTTTCTGCCTTGATCAATTCAGCAGTGCAGAAATAATGATGCCACTCAAGACAGAAGGAGTCTGTAATGGCCTAAGGAGCACCTAAAGTGGTGTTGAGGGTGGGTATCCTCCATAAAGGAAGTGACGTTAACATTGACATCTTAATGAGAAATAGTCAGATATGTGCTTATCTAGAGAAAGAACATTCCAGGTAGAGGAGAGAGCGAGTGTTAGGTTGGCCAAAAAGTTTATTGGATTGTATGGGAAAACTGAACAAACTTTTTGGCCAATCCAGTGCATAGTCCCAGAGACAGGAAAGGGCTTACTGTTGGTTTTAGAACTCTCCAGAAGGTCCATGTGGCTAGAGCTTTGTGACACAGGAGACAGATGGGAGACGAAAGGTAGCCAAGTGTCACTGGTATCTTTTAGGGGAAGGCATGATGTAGGCAAGAGGAGTAGTCTTGGAATCTCCCTCTGTCTGACACGAGGTCAGAGGGAAAAAATGGGCAACAGCAAAGACAGTGCAGGCTTACAGTCATTCAGTCACCTCGTGGGGTGGCTTGCCTGGCTGGCACTGTGTCGTTCAGTGTGGCTATACAAGATGGTACCTGCAAGGCTGTAGGAGGAAAGCCACTGTTCTACTACCAACCTAGGAAAGTCAGTGAATCAGCCCTCTGTTTTGATCATATAGTTAAATATATTCTGTTTGATATGAAGTTAGCAGAACTGGGAATAAATGGCTCAGGTTTGAGACATAAATTACCCTCTCACATTCACCAAGGCTTAATTTAGCTGTTGCTTCCTCGTTGCTCTAGATGGTCCAGCAGTACACCCTATCTGGGCGTGAGCACCTTACTCTCAGAATTTTGCTTGGTTTCTACAGGGGAGCCCCATAACATATGAACTGATAACATTAATAAATTGGATATTATTAAGCTCATCATGATTCCAACATGCTGGTGATATAATAGTATGTGAATATTATAGAAGTCTATCCTTCTTTCTAAATCTTGGGACAGTATGCTTGTGAAATACAATGAAATCCTGTTTGTTCACTGGCTCTGAAAGCATCCTTAAGTCATTAATGTGCACATGTTTTGAATAAGGAAACTGCCATTTTAGGAGACTGAATAATGCACTTGAATTCATCTCAATTCAACAAACATAGATGCTGTGNAATGAAATCCTGTTTGTTCACTGGCTCTGAAAGCATCCTTAAGTCATTAATGTGCACATGTTTTGAATAAGGAAACTGCCATTTTAGGAGACTGAATAATGCACTTGAATTCATCTCAATTCAACAAACATAGATGCTGTGCTTGTACGGATTTACAATCTAGAAAGAAGATTCTTCTCCCATTGTGAACAATGATTTGATGACGGGGAAGAGATGAAGCAGGGGGTCCTTTTAAGGACATTACTGGTGCACTCTGGGAAAGAAAAAATATGAGAATGAGCTATGAAAGTGACAGAGGAGGTGGTACATGGGCAGATACAGACATCTGGGGGCTACATTATCAGGACTTGGGGACAGATTCAATATGGGGGAATAGGGTGTTATGCAAATCAAATGTTATGTCTGTGGAATCAACAGACAGGAGCTAACTGACTAGAACAATGTTGGTGCTTCAGATAGAATTGGGAATTCTTGAGGAAATCTAGTTTGGAGTGATGCTGCCCAGTAGATATCTTGAGGGCAGGTCTAGAGCTGCACATCAAGTTAAGTCCTGAAGATTTATGATAGTTTTGGAGATTATCCCCTACCCCCCGAAGATGATTGTGAAAGCCTTGGAAAGCCTTGTGACTGCCTCCAGTAAGGAAGAGTAGCATGAAAAGAGAATTACCACAGATGGAGGCCTGTAGAGTCCCATGTAAACCACCCCACAGTCACCCATAATGCCTTGCCCCATTCAGTAATTAGAACCATTGGGTCCATCTTGATTTGGGATTCAAGCCTTACACTATAGAAAAGAGGGATTTATGGGAACATTCGATTTCTACCACTGGGAGCCTGTTTGATGGTTGGATGGTGGACCTCAAACATTGAGAATAAACATTACATCCACTGAGGATTCAGTTACAAATCCCTAATTTAACATATAAACATTTTCAGAAATGGGAAGTGATTTCTTCTTGAGGTTTATGTGAGTGCATAGCCAGCAAATTGACACCTGACCTGTAGACCAAGATGAAGCATAGTTGTGCAGAGGTTTTGTATCTTTTTTTAATTCCATGAGGAGAACCTAGGTGGCTGATTTCATTGACTGTTTCATGTATGTAAATTTTATCTCTCCAATTTTTAGTTCCTTTGAAGCATGGATTCAGCCTCATAATTTTTGGATTTCCCTACAGTTCCTAAAATAGTGTAGGCCTAGCGTAACATGCATTCAAATACTTTTTGTGGAAAAATTACATCACAACAAGTAGAATTATCAGGCTAGATAGAAAAAGCCCTGAAATACGGTCAAGTCTGTTTACATGCCTATGTACACTGCTGCAATCAAGTTGTCCCATAAATATTGACTTTCTTCTTATTAATCACAAGCTATCTTTCTTAGGCTTAGGTACAAAGTCGTATGGAGAAACCATTGTTTCAAGGGCTCTTTATGGCTGGAAGTCAGAAATACCAGGGAACTAGCAGTAATAGAGACAAAAGGAAGCACTGTTAAGACTCACCCTAAGGAGCTTGGTAATAACATTTCTTATAATACATATCCCATCAACATTGTTACTCAAAAGCAGGGCCACTTTGGAGTTAGAATTAATACCATATGAAGTAATAAGTTTGCAAAGAAATTGATAAATGTCCATAGCATCATCACTTGGGTTTATAGTAAAAACGAGGACTTTAGGAGTTCACAGTGCACAGATTGTGCCTGGTAGGAATGATGAGTGGATGCATGTTCTAACCTATTTCACTTTTTTATGACCTCTTAATTGCATCAGTAGTTTCTTTCTAATATAAGTAATACTTAATGGGTTTGGGTGGTGTTGAATGTAGATCTGGCATCATACTAATTGTTTTAACTGAGATTATTTCATTGAATCCTTAAAATAACCCTATGAAATAAGATTTTATCTTTTTATCATTAGAATCAGTGCAAGTTCTTTTACACATAGTTGGGTAGAGTTGCACTGAGTTCATGGAACCTTGCCAAGGACTGTTGAAACCTTTGTCGATGGCTATGAAATAAAGATGAGAGAAGACCAAAAAGAGCTTGAGCATTTTTGCAGCAGCTCTTCTCACCGCCTCCTCAAGTTCTACCTTTCTCTGTGGTTAAAACATTGACCGATAGTCCTAAAGCTTGGGTAGACTTGGTAGCACATTGGGTATCCTCATGTACCTTTTCTGTTATAACATTTTATGGAGTTGTCTAAAGGACACTATGATTTGATGTTACTCAAGTCAAGAAGACCTTGAACGGTAAACTTATCCATGTAAGAAAGCCTCCCTAGGTTAAATCGAATCATCTTTGGCTTACTTTGTGGTGATTTGTCCAATTAATTTCAGCTGAGGCTCTAGAAAAAAGGAACAACCTTATCATCATCATTATGATCATTTCATACCAGCCATTAATCACATTCGTACTATGCCAGGCACATTATAGCCATTATTTTAATTAATTTTACAAAAAGAAATCTGTATAAGGCAGGGATTATTGTGCTGACTTTATAAAAGAGGAAACTGATATTATGAGAGCTAAGCAATTTTCTCATGATTGCACAGCTAGTATGCAATAGATATATGATTTGAAATGAGTTATGCTTTAGCTGGGCTCCCCAGGTGATTCAAGTGGTAAAGAATATGCCTGCCAACACAGGAGACCAAGGTCCGATCCTCTAGGTCAGGAAAGTCCCCTGGAGACAGGAATGGCTACCCATTGCAGTTTGCTTGCCTGAGAAATTCCATGGACAGAGGAGCCTGGCGGGCTACAGTCCATGGGGTCACAAAGAGTCAGAGAAGACTGAGCACGCACGCGACAACAAAAGTGCTTTTGTCACTTTCCACAAGACCTCCCAGTGTCACTCTATGGCCACATCCATCCCTTCTCCTGAATCTCTGATAACTAACCTGTTTGCTCTTTAACCTGTTTTTTTCTGTTACTGTTATTCTTTATTATGATGATCACAAAAGAATTCCAACATAGACTATTGGGATAGAAAGTAATATTACCTCCTCTTCAATGCTTGCCAAAAAGACCAAATAAAAGTTAATATTTTGCCTCATGTCTACCCATACTTTTAATTTTTAAAAAAATTTAATTTGAAATAATGGTAGATTCACCAGAGCACCCTGCCCCATCTTCTTCCAGTGTTAACATATTACTCAACTGTAGTGCAGTGTCAAAACCACTGACAGTCCTTAACACTTATTCAGATTTCTCCTGCTGTATGTACACTTGTGTGTGGTTCTATGGAGTTTCATCATGTATACAGCATCTGTAACCACCACCACAGTTAACATACCCCACTGTA
>SJYV01005790.1:0-15800 GCA_006410875.1 Neotragus pygmaeus | reverse complement strand
CAATACTTTGGCCATCTGATGTGAAAAACTGACTCATTGGAAAAGACCCTGATGCTGGGAAAGATTGAAGTCAGGAGGAGAGGATGACAGAGGATGAGATGGTTGGATGGCATCACCAACTCAGTGGACAGGAGTTTGAGTAAACTCCAGGTGTTGGTGATTGACAAGGAGGCCTGGCGTGCTGCAGTTCCATGGGGTTTCAGAGTTGGACACTGAGTGACTGAACTGAACTGAAATGATAAGAGTGTATACAGGTGGTGTACAGCATATCCCACTGGTAGGCATTGTCCTGAAGACCCTAAAAGTCTACTTGGGGCAGTGACTTACCAGATGAAACTTGAAAAATGAATTGAAATTATAAAAGCAAATTTGATAAGGGAATATGTTCCATGCAGAGAAAAACTTTCATATCCTTACACAATAGTTTTCTTCCTGTTTCTGTATTATTTAACTGTTTTGAACTGGATTAGGACCTATAGAGGGCAGGCTGTAGCATGTATTAATTGATCAATAAATGTTAACTTACTATAGTCATCATCAGTGTCTTTATCACTAAAATAATGTGCATCTTTACACAGAAGAAATGCTAACATTTCAGAATTCCTTTGACAATCATTTCAGTCACTCAGTCGTGTCCAACTCTGTGATCCCATGAATCGCAGCACACCAGGCCTCCCTGTCCATCATCAACTCCTGGAGTTCACTCAGACTCATGTCCATTGAGTCAGTGATGCCATCCAGCCATCTCATCCTCTGTCGTCCCCTTCTCCTCTTCTCCTCAATCCCTCCCAGCATCAGAGTCTTTTCCAATGAGTCAACTCTTTGCATGAGGTGGCCAAAATAACTGGAGTTTCAGCTTCAGCATCATTCCCTCCAGAGAAATCCCAGGGCTGATCTCCTTCAGAATGGACTGGTTATATCTCCTCCATTCCAAGAGACTCTCAAGCATCTTCTCCAACATCACAGTTCAAAAGCATCAATTGTTCAGTCCTCAGCTTTCTTCACTGTCCAACTCTCACATCCATACATAACAACAGGAAAAACCATAGCCTTGACTAGACGGAAATTTGTTGGCAAAGTAATGTCTCTGCTTTTAAATATGCTGTCTACACTGGTCATAACTTTTCTTCCAAGGAGATATCGCAAATTGAGATAGAGGTAATAGTTAACATAATTTTCACAGAAGATTATATAGTAAGACCAGTGTGAATCGTGCAGTGAATAGCATAATGGTGTTTAGGTCTTTGTGTGGAAATAATAAAATATTAGAAAATTTACCATCAAAGGGTGCCGATGAGCCTGGAATTCAGCATCAGAAATGTCTGGGTTTTTGAGTCACTTTTCTACTTAACCTGTAGCAATATTTATGTTTCTGTATATTACAATTTATCTATTACAAAATGGATGTAACTAGTTCATAGCTCATTAAATAGTTTTCAGGGTTAAAAAAGATCATTCTTGCAAAACATTAAATTCAGTACTTAGTGCAAAATTACTTTTAAATTATTCATTGTTACTGCCTTTTTTTTTCTTTCTTTCTTTTTGCATTGCTTAAATAAGGAAATCAAACCAGGGCTTCCCTAATAGCTCAGTTGGCAAAGAATCCGCCTGCAATGCAGGAGATCCTGGTTCAATTTCTGAGTTGGGAAGATCTTCTGGAGAAGGGATAGGATACCCACTCCAGTATTCTTGGGCTTCCCTTGTGGCTCAGCTGATAAAAAACCCTCCTGGAATGTGGGAGACCTAGGTTTTATCCTGGGCTGAAATTGTAAAGAGTCTGTGTGCTGTGTGGGAGACCTGGGTTTGATCCCTGAATTGGGAAGATCCCCTGGAGAAGGAAATGGTAACCCACTCCAGTATTCTTGTCTGGAAAATCTCATGGATGAAGGAGCCTGGTCAGCTACAGTCCATGGGGTCACAAAGAGTCGGACATGACTGAGCGAGCTCTCTTTTGGAGGTTAGAATTTCAGCGTGTGAATTTTGAGGTGACACAAGCATTCATATCATAGCAGCTCTGTGTGAGTTGTGCATGTGTGTGTGCTTGTGCATATGCGTGCATGTGAAGGAAATGGCAACCCACTCCAGTGTTCTTGCCTGGAGAATTCCAGGGACAGGGGAGCCTAGTGGGCTGGCATTTCTGGGGTCGCACAGAGTCAGACACGACTGAAGCGACATAGCAGCAGCAGCAGCCACAGGTGTTTTAGTCGCTTGGTAGGTCCAGCTCTTTGACCCCATGGACTGTAGCCCACCAGGCTTCGCTGTCCATGGAATTCTCCAGGAAAGAATACTGGAGTGGGTGGCAATGCCCTTTTCTAGGAGATCTTCACTACCCAGAGATCTAACCTGGGTCTCCTGCTTTACAGGAAGATTTTTTTTTTTAAACATCTGAGCCATCAGGGAAGAACAGCAGCTATATATACAGCAATAATTCACATAGTCGTGGGAGATATATAGTCAGCTGGACTGTGTATAGACAGATCTCACAGTGCTTACTATTTTGTGACATTCCCAGTGGTCCATAATTAAGATCAGTTACTCACTACATTGAGAATGACCTTCTCAGGGTAAAGGTGACACATACTGCCTTCTTCCTTTGTACTGAGAGGCCTGATGGAAATCAGGTTACTGGATCAACAAACAAAAGAAAATTGTTGTTCTACAGCTATCATTTGGGTCTGATAATGCTTTCAGTATATGTGCTTGAAAAACAAGGGTAAATAATGTATTTTCCATTGACAGAGTGAGAAGAGGAGAAATTTCTCTTTATTGTAACTCTAATTTACAGGTGGAAAAAAAGGTTTTGTCTTTATTGTGTTGCAGACTACAGATCATTTTGTGATTTCATTTCTCAAAACAGAAATTCTGTTTAGTTCTGTGGCTACTCTTTTAGTTTGTTTCCTTGACATCTCTCACCTGAACTCAGATTGTCTTCAGGGTCTTACCACTGCTATGAATAATGCATGTAACCATTATAGTGATCTTCCTACAGTTTAATTAGGATCATGTCATCCTCTTGTTTTAAAACCTTAAAATGCTCCTCAAACAAAATTTATATCTCTTAGCCTGACATCCACAGTCTTTTTAAATTTTGTTATAGTCACCTGGCATTCTTAATATGTTCTTTCTTATCCTACATCCTATGCAACAGGTACATGATTCTGTTTATCTAACATACTAACCATTTATTTCCAAAACTCCAAGAGCTGTTTTTCTCACCAGAAAATTTGCATTTTATCTTTCTCTGTAAATAAATACCATCTATCCTTTTAAATCTCAGGTTAAAATCCTATTTATATAGGTTACCCTGACTCTCATAATACAAACATATACTACTTCAACTAATGTAAGCTTCTAGTATAACACATAGATTTGTGTAACCATACTGATACTTTTTAGTCTGAGTTACTCTTGATTGTAAGCTTCTTAGTCGACTGGCTCTGCCCTATAAAACACATGTTTGCACATAGTAGGAACTCAACAAATATATATTTGCTGAAAAAGATGATCAGATGTAATAAGCTGTGGGTTCATAGTATTAATAATATACTTAGCTAAAATGATTTAAAATATTTCCTTGAGTTCATCTAAAATATAACTCTGCATTGGTAAACACTACCTAACTTAAAGAAGTCAACAGATTCTCTCTAGTCTAAGAAAAATACTAATTATGTCCAATAAAATGTTTACTGAGAAGAATTACAGAATCTTTGAGGGGCTCAATCTACAAAGACTTCTAATTATCACCACAATAAACACTATAAATTTTAGATAATTATAAATGGATTTTAAAAATGTTTACCAGACAATAGATCTATATGACTTCTTGCTAACTAAGTAGGTTGTAAAAAAACACATTTTATGTCCTTGGTTTGATTGTGCATCTCTCTTATTCACCTTACAGTCAATAGGGGCTTCTGTCATAGGAAGGTGAAGGTGAAGGTGGTAAAGTCTCAGTTAAATCAATGCAGTAGAGTTTTTAATAAAAATTATATATACTTACATTTCTGAGTGAGAACAATTATTGAAATATAAACTTTAAATAAAATGAAGAAAGGAAGAAAATTATAATAAGCTGTAGAATATGGTTCAGGCACTCTCAATTTCAATGTTTTAAGACATTAAAATGTCCAAATTAGTTCTGAAATGTGTCACAAGAAACTTGTTACACAGAATGATTTATCAAAGTTTGCAAATATTTTACCTTTTATTTACTAAAATATTGATTTTTTTTCAAAAATTGCTTTATTTTTGACAAAGAAGGCAAGAATATATAATGGGGAAAGATAGCCTCTTCAATAAGTCATGCTGAGAAAGCTGGACAGCGACATTTAAAAGAATGAAATTAAAACACTTCCTAACATCATACACAAAGATAAACTCAAAATGGATTAAAGATCTAAGTATAAGACCAGGAATTATAAAACTCTTAGAGGAAAACAGACAGAACACTTGATGACACAAATCAAAACAAGTTCCTATATGAACCACTTCCCAGAGTAATGGAAATAAAAACAGAAATAAACAAGTGGGACCTAATTAAACTTAAAAGCTTTTGCACAGCAAAGGAATCTACAAACTAGGTAAAAAGACAACCTTCAGAACGGGAGAAAATAGAAGCAAAGAAAACAACTGACAGAGAATTATTTCCACAATATATAAACAGCTCATACTAGCAGCCAACTAGTCTTTTCCAAACAACACAACTGTTATAGCCAGTCAAGTAATTCCCTTGCTTTACTTCCTCTTCTTCATAAAAAACTTCCCACCAAGCTCTTGTTGGTGGTGCATTCCTAACCACCTTTGGTTTGTTGCAGCTTGATTCAAATCAGCATATGCTCAAAAAACTTCTAGAAAATTTTAATGTCGTTCAGTTTACTTTATGGCATTTCTTCTCTGAGCATTTCATACTTTGTATGTGAAATGTGAAAATTTCCCTATGTTGTTCTTCTACTAAAACTATTCCAAGACACTGAAGTTATGAGCGAGTCATAAACACAAGAATATATTAAGGAACAAAGAGAAAAAAATAAGAGTCAGAAGGCTGATGAGATATATATTATCATCTGTGTCTCCTTCCTGTACATATTCTGATTGGAATTCATGCAACTTTGGATATGTCAATGGACTTCTGATGTGCTTTTTAAAAATATGCCATATTTTTTATAGCTTGTTTTGTGATAAAACATTGAGAAACAGGAAGTACATGTGTGCTAAGTCACTTCAGCTGTGTCTAACTCTTTGCAACCCCATGGGCTGTAGCCCACCTTGCTTCTCTGCCCATGGGATTCTTCAGGCAAGAATACTGGAGTGGATTGCCATGCCCTACTCCAAGGGATCTTTCCAACTGAGCGATCTAACACAAGTATCCTGCATCTCCTGCACTGGCAGGTGGTTTCTTTGTCACTAAACCACCTCAGAATGCTACCCTAATAATGAAATGTACCTTAAATAGTGCACATGCCTTATCTAATCTAATGTAAAAAGGCACAGTCCCTTTGCAAGGTCATAGTTGCTCAGTTCCCCAGTTGCATTCGACTCTTTTCAACCCCGTGGATGGCAGCATAGCAGGTCTCCTTGTCCCTCACCATCTCCTGGAGTTTGCCCAAGTTTATATTTGTTGCATCGGTGATGCCATCTAGCCATCTCATCCAATGATGCCCTCTTCTCCTTCTGCTCTCAAGCTTCCCAGCATTAGGGATTTTCCCAATGAGTTGGCTGTTTGCATTAGGTGACCAAAATACTGGAGCTTCAGCCCTTCCAATGAGTATTTAGGGTTGATTTCCTTTAAGATTGACTGCTTTGATCTTACTGTCCAAGCAACTCTCAGAAGTCTTCTCCAGCACCACAGTTCAAAGACATCAATTCTTTGGAGCTCTGCCTTCTTTATAGTCCAGTTCTCACAACTGTACATGACCACTGGGAAGACTATAGCCTTGACTATATGGGCCCTTGTTGACAGAGTAATGTCTCTGCTTTTCAACACACTGTCTCGGTTTGCCATAGCTTTCCTGCCAAGAAGCAATCATCTTCTGATTTCATGGCTGCAGTCATCATCTACAGTGATTTTAGTGCCTTAGAAGAAGAAATTTGTCACTGCTTCCACTTCTTTTCCATTTGTTATGAAGTAATGGGCCCAGAAGACATGATCTTAGTTGTATTTTTTTTTTAATATTTAGTTTTAAGGAAGTTTTCTATTCTCCTCTTTCACTCTCATCAAAAGGTTCTTTAGTTCCTCTTCAGTTTCTGACATTAGAGTGAGGTATGTCTGGATTGTACCAATATATTGTGGTATTTATAAACACACACATACACACACACACACACACACACACACACATTTACTCAAATGTAATGTTAAACATGTGTTCAAAGCAAACATTTTAATTTAAATATAAATGTTAGAGTCTTATTTATTATGAAAATTTTTCCTTACCTGTCTGATACTGCATTAAAAAGATAATTATTTGAGTTAAGTAAAATGAAATATCATGCAACAATGTTGTTTCTTCTTTCAATATTGGTAGATTAAAACTCAATGTTTTGATGAAAATTATGAAAAATATTTACACATATTAAACATACATGTGTCTTAAGTTAACAACCAAAGAACTGAAGTCTTAAAGGTCTGAGATTTGAACATAAGACAAAAATCAGGGGGAAGCTGGATTTTAGAATTGCCTTTCACCTTAGAGTTTCTGACCATTATAAAAGAGACAGTTTAGAGACTATTAAGCTGACCAGAAGCTTTCTAAAACTCATAGTCACAGGAGTTTTTCTCAGTTCAAAGAAATGAAACCTAACTATAGTTCACAGGATTTGGAAAGGAACTCTGAAAATCATATACAATGACTAAACGTGTATTGAAAGTAGTTCAGCCCTCACTATAAGTAAAGCAAACTTTAATGTTGGAATTTCTAATTGGGTGAAGATCACACAGGACTGGGCTTCCCAGGTGGAGCAGTGGTAAAGAATCCATCTGCACATCTAGGAGACATGGGTTTGATCCCTGGGTCAGAAAGATCACCTGGAGTAGAAAATGTTCACCCACTCCAGTGTTCTTGCCAGGGAAATCCCATGGACAGAGGAACCTGGCAAGCTACAGCCCTTGGGTCACAGAGTCAGATATGACTGACTGAGCTCACATGCACATAGGACTAATTATACTCCTAGGAATGTAACAGAAATAAGTGAATATCATATTATAAGAGAAAAAGCATCATCTTAAACCAAAATTTATTTCTAAACTTTTACATCTATAGTATATAGTGCATAGTATAATGTAAAATCAGTCATTCAATGAAAAAAAAATGATAAAAAATCGAGACAAGAGACAGAAAAGGAAAAAGAAGCCCAAAGGTAATGGAGATAAAAGACATTATAGTACACATTTTTAAAGTGGTCCCTTATATACACTTTTATAATAGATGTTGCTTGAATAATGGTTGCATTTAGGGCCTTTTTTCTATGGAATATATTGTGATAAAGGTGATATGAAACNAAGCCCAAAGGTAATGGAGATAAAAGACATTATAGTACACATTTTTAAAGTGGTCCCTTATATACACTTTTATAATAGATGTTGCTTGAATAATGGTTGCATTTAGGGCCTTTTTTCTATGGAATATATTGTGATAAACGTGATATGAAACCCCTTCTGAGATTAGGATATTGAAAGAGTATGGCTTTTGTCTTGACTGTTCTCTCTTACTCTCTGTCATACTCATTCTGAGAAATCCAATGCTAACTTTTGACCTGCTCTCTAGAGAGTTCCATGTCATAAAGAACTAATGTCTTCACTAAGCAATGTTTAACAAGTTCCTACCACTGGCCCCTTAAGGGAATTTTGGCTAAGAACACAGGTTTGAAAGCATTTTTACATGTGTGCTAAGTCACTTCAGTTGTGTCCAACTCTGCAGCCCCATGGGCTGTAGCTTGCCAAGCTCCTCTGTCCATGGAGTTTTTCTGACAAGAACACTGGAGTGGGTTGCCATTCCCTTCTCCAGCGGATCTTCCTGACCCAGGGACCAAACCCATGTCTCTTATGTCTCCTACATTGGCAGACAGTTTCTTTACCACTAGCACCACCTGAGAAGTCCATTTTTAGTGTTTTTCTTATAGAGCCCTACAATATGGCTGGTAGACTGCAGTCATCCAATAAATATTTTTCAAGTGAATATATGATTTTTTAATGTGAGTAAAATTACGAAGATTAAAAGAAAATATGTAGTCCATAGGTACTTTCAATTTAACGATATTAATAGATCATTAACCATAAACATTAGTTATGTGTAATATCACATGATATGTATTTTAGAACTTAAGGAGAGGATGTAGCACAAATTGTATCATGACACTATTTCTCAAAGTGCCAATTTCAATCCATATTCTTGAATTGTATAGACCCTGAGGCCAATAACCTCAGATATGCAAATTACACCACGCTTATGGCAGTAAGTGAAGAAGAACTAAAAAGCCTCTTGATGAAAGTGAAAGAGGAGAGGGAAAAAGTTGGCTTAAAGTTCAAAATTCAGAAAACGAAGATCAAGGCATCTGGCCCCATTATTTCATGGGAATTAGATAGGGAAACAGTGGAAACAGTGTCAGACTTTATTTTTTGGGCTCCAAAATCACTGCAGATGGTGACTGCAGTCATGAAATTAAAAGATGCTTACTCTTTGGAAGAAAAGTTATGACCAACCTAGGTAGCATATTCAAAAGCAGAGACATTATTTTGCCAACAAAGGTCAATCTAGTCAAGGCTATAGTTTTTCCAGTGGTCATGTATGGATGTGAGAGTTGGGCTGTGAAGAAAGCTGAGCACCGAAGAATTGATGCTTTTGAACTGTGGTGTTGGAGAAGACTCTTGAGAGTCCCTTGGACTGCAGGGGATCCAACCAGTCCATTCTGAAGGAAATTAGCCCTGGGATTTCTTTGGAAGGAATGATGCTAAAGCTCAAACTCCAGTACTTTGACCACCTCATGCGAAGAGCTGACTCATTGGAAAAGACTCTGATGCTGGGAGGGATTGAGGGCAGGAGGAGAAGGGGACGACAGAAGATGAGATGGCTAGGTGGCATCACCGACTCGACGGACGTGAGTTTGAGTGAACTCCAGGAGTTGGTGATGGACAGGGAGGCCTAGCGTGCTGCAATTTATGGGGTCACGAGGAGTCAGACACGACTGAGCAACTGAGCTGAACTTAACTGAACTGAGGCCATTATCTTCATGCAACCCCCAAATCATATTGTAGAACAACTAGGCAGATTATTTCAGCTTTCTTAGTGATTAATTGTAGCTAAGGGAAAATCAATTGTACAACCATTTATATCAATTATTTAGAGCAGTGAGATGGCTAGGATATTGGTCATCACAAAGTACGATGTACAGCCAAAATGCACAGAGCAAGACTTCTTGATCCTCTGAGAAGTATAATTAACAACCTTCAAAATCCTAAGCATATGGTATGTGAGGATACAGTTAAAATACAGAAAGTATGATTATTAATTGAGGTTGAGGAGTTTTCAGTTCAGTTCAGTTCAGTTCAGTCGCTCAGTAGTGTCCAATTCAATACTAATCCACAACATCAGTATTCTTCCATTGTATTACTAAGGATGCATCTAAAGTGCTATGAACCAAAACAACAACAACAACAACAAAAATCCAAATGAAAAAGCTTAAACCAACTCGTTTATTTATTTTTAATGTAGTAACATGGAGATGAAGACATTGATTTCCTGACAGCTCTGAATCAGGTCATTCAGAGACTCATTTCCTCTCTAATCCACTTTCTCTGAGAGCCTTGTCTTCATCTGTATAGATGAAGCTGGGTCACCACTTTACCTACATTCCAAACTGGAGAAAAGAGGAAAAGTAAATGAAAAGTAAGTGATTTTTTTTTTCCTCAAGGGAATAGTGTGGAAACTGTGCAAATAATTCTGTTCATATTTTATTTATTGAGCAATTAGCTATAAAGACTAAAAAGAATAGTTTTTAATTGGTTAGTTATCTGTCCAATCATTACTTTATTTTAAAAGGGAAATATCCACAGTCTGACTCCCCAAATATCTATGTTTACTTCCTTCCCATAAAACACACAAACATATATACACACATGCTATTATGATTGAATGTCTGTGTCCTTTCCTAGATTCATAGATTAAAATCCTAATAAACAGTTTGGTTATATTTGGAGATGAGGTCTCTAAGGAAATAATTAAGAATAAATGAGTCATAAGGGTGTGGCCCTCATCCAAATGGATTAGTGTCCTCATGAGAAAAGACACCAGAGAAATCTCTCTCTTTTTCTGTCTCTCCCTCTTTTCATGTACACACTGAGGAATGGCCACATGAGAACATAATGAATAGGTGGTTACCTGCAAGCTAAGAATAGGAACTTCACTGGAAATAGAGTCTGCTAGAATTTTTATCTTGGGCTTATAACTTTCAGAACTATGAGAAATTATATCAATAAGCCATCCAGTCCATGATATTTTATTGTGTTAGCCAAAGTGATGAGTATACACACACACACACACACACACATACACACACACACACACACACACACACACACACACACACNCAGTTTGGTTATATTTGGAGATGAGGTCTCTAAGGAAATAATTAAGAATAAATGAGTCATAAGGGTGTGGCCCTCATCCAAATGGATTAGTGTCCTCATGAGAAAAGACACCAGAGAAATCTCTCTCTTTTTCTGTCTCTCCCTCTTTTCATGTACACACTGAGGAATGGCCACATGAGAACATAATGAATAGGTGGTTACCTGCAAGCTAAGAATAGGAACTTCACTGGAAATAGAGTCTGCTAGAATTTTTATCTTGGGCTTATAACTTTCAGAACTATGAGAAATTATATCAATAAGCCATCCAGTCCATGATATTTTATTGTGTTAGCCAAAGTGATGAGTATACACACACACACACACACACACACACACACACACACACACACACACACACACACACACACACACACCGCTTTCTCCAAAGGAAGTAACCCAAGGACCCATCCAGTTACTGCATCTTGCTCAAAGTGTAAGAGCTCTTGGCCCAGATATGACTACTCAAATTTGTGCATATTTTTTTATCTCATTGCTCCCATCAACCTACAAGGATGGAATACATATAAGTTAACTTCAGCTAGTTATATGCACATATACAGCTTTTATTGAAGAAGAAAGAATGAAAAACATACAGCAGTAAACCACCAAAGTTATAAAATGCACCTGAGCAGGAATTATGAAAACTCTCTGCTCTTGCCATGAAATACATTCCTTGGATACCCTATCTGGACTTTGGAAATTGTCCTTCTTTCACTGAGATACTGGGGAAGACAGGGATGAAGAGAATGCAGACATTCTGGAGAAGTGTGATAATGACTGTCCTAGGCCTAGGACAGTCATTGTCACTAGGGACAAAGACAGACAGTGCTACTATGAAACAGGCCTCCTAGTTCAATGGAAATAATTAGACTCTAGAGTGGCAGTGACATTTAGCCAAAAGAGACAAGGTGATAACAGTCATCATAGGAGGTAACAGTATTAGAGATAATCTTTTGATAATGCTTACAAGCATCTTTAGGGATATCTAATTAACCAACGACTAGGACTGAAGTAGGTGGAAAAACATCTTAATGTCTTGTTTAATATAATTAACAGAAAAGTGTTCTTAATCTGAAATTATTTATCCCATTTTTTAATGCATATTTCAAATGTAACTGCTCAATTGGTAATAGAATCTGTGCTTTGAGGACCGAAATTGAAAGAAGACTTAAAGTGAGTGCCTAAACTTGTTCTAAGCATTAAAACTGAAACCCAAAATATATACCACATCTCTGTGGAAATCCTCAACATTAGTTCTACTTTCAAAGACTTGTAAAATGTAAATTAGAGTGTTAATGTATTCCATTTTAACTTGTTTGATCTAGGTAGAAGTTGGATGAGATTCAGAGAATGACTGTAGTTGTGACATATAGCAGACGATTTTCACTTATGGGACCTAATCAACATTTTGCAGTTATAGTTTTGGCCAATGCTTTTTTCTCTGTCTCCATAAGCAGAGAACAGCACACAGTTTTTTAACACCAGAAATACAACAGAAGTTCTCATTTGAGAACAATATTATCTTTTCATTTCCCTATGCAGCAGTTTTCCAAGAGGGTTCTGAAACTCTGAGGGTCCTTGATTCTCATGGTATCCTAAAGATAAAAATTATTTTTATTCAATATAAAAATGGGAAGATATTTGTCTCCTTTTTACTCTGTTGACATTTACAATGATGATGCAAAACCACCTTGGATAAAACTGCTATAGCACTAGCAAAAATTCAAGGTAGTAACAGCAAACTGTATTTGTAGGCATTGTTCATTGAATGTACTTGTAGGAAAGAAATCCAAGTTGTTACAGTAGCCTGAGCCAAGGAATGCATTAATCACAATTTTGTCAAATATTTATATTTTAAAATACTTTTATTAATTAATGTACATTAATGCAATCTGTACAAGAGGGTAGACTTAAATGAAAAATATATTTAAATGTTTTAGATTTCTCTTAAAGATATATTTAAAGGCTTTGTGATGATACAGTAGGGGTAGGAAAATAACCAGGAATGAAAAAGCTAATTTATGACAGTAATCTTAATATAAAATAAGTTTGTAATAAGAAACATATTTTCTTTGAGTAACTCAGAGAAAAGTACATTTGATTTTATTTCTGGTTTCCCCTATGGCTCAGTGGGTAAAGAATCCACCTGTAATGCAAGAGACACAGGAAATGCTGGTTCAGTCTCTGGGTTGAGAAGATCCCCTGGAAGGAGATCCCCACTCAAGTATTCTTGCTTGGAGAATTCCATGGACAGAAGAGCATGACAGGCTACAATCCATGGGCTCACAAAGTCAGACACGACTGAGTGACTAACACTTTCAATTTTCATCATAATGTTACCAAATTCAATTTCTATGTAAATTTTTTCATTACCCATAACCCGTCAAGTTAATTTCAGAAGATACATAATTACCACTTGCTCACATAAATACAAGCTGATACCTTCTGAGCCAATGAAAATGATTCAAGACATAATCATGCTTTTAATGTAGTTAATGACCATTCTGCTGTTGTTGTTGTTGAGTCACTAGGTTGTGTCTGACTCTTGGAAACCACATGGATTGCAGCAACCCAGGCTTCCTTGTCCTTCAGTATCTCCCAGAGTTTCCGCAAACTCATGTCCATTGACTCAATGATGCAAACCAACCATCTTATCCTCTGTTGCCCTCTTCCCCTCCTGCCCTCAGTCTTTCCCAGCATCAGGGTCATTTCCAATGAGTCAGCTCTTCACATCAGGTGACGAAAATATTGGAGCTTCCACATCAGTCTTTCCAATGAATATTCAGGGTTGATTTCTTTAGGATTGACTGGTTCGATCTCACTGCTGTCCATGGGACTGTCAAAGGGCGTTTTCCAGCACCACAATTCAAAATCATCAATTCTTCCATCCTCAACCATTTTATGGTCCAATTCTTACATCTATACATGACTATTGGAAAAGCCATAAGTTTGACTTGCTAGACCTCTGTTAGTAAAGCGACATCTCTGATTGTAGGTTTGTCAGTGCTTTACTTCCAAGGAGCAAGTGTCTTTTAATTTCATGGTGGCAGTCACTGTCCTTAGTGATTTTGAGCCCAAGAAAATAAAATCTGTCACTGTTTCAATTGTTTCCCCATCAATTTGCCATGAAGTGATGGGACTGGATACCACAATCTTTGTTTCTTGAATATTGACCTTTAAGTCAGCTTTTACAATCTCCTCTTTCACTTTCACCAAGAGGTTGTTTAGTTACTTTTCATTTTCTGCCATTGATATCACTTGCATATCTGAGGTTATTGATTTTTCTCCTAGCAATCTTGATTCCACTTTGTGATTCATCCAGCCAAGCATTTCACATGCTGACTCTATACAGTCAGCAAAAGCAAGATTGGGAGTCGACTGTTGCTCACATCATGAATTCCTTATTGCCAAATTCAGACTTAAAGAAAGTGGGCAAAACCATTAGACCATTCAGATATGACTTAAATCAAATCCCTTATGATTATATAGTGGGAGTGAGAAATAGATTTAAGGGACTAGATCTGATAAGCAGAGTGCCTAATGAACTATGGATGGAGGTTCATGATGTTGTGCAGGTGACAGGGATCAAGACCATCCCCAAGAAAAAGAAATCCAAAAAGGAAAAACGGCTGTCTGAGGAGGCTTTACAAATAACTGTGAAAAGAATAGAAGTGAAAAGCAAAGGAGAAAAGGAAAGATATAAGCACCTGAATGCAGAGTCCCAAAGAATATCAAGGAGAGGAAAGAAAACCTTCCTCAGGGATCAATGCAAAGATATATAGGAAAACATTAGAATGGGTAAGACTAGAGATCTATTCAAGAAAATTAGAGATACCAAGGGAACATTTCATGCAAAGATGGGTTCGATAAAGTACAGATATAGTCCGTTATTAGACCTAACATAAGCAGAATATATTAAGAAGAGATGGCAAGAATACACAGAGGAATTGTATAAAANGTCCCTCACCGTCCTGCATGTAGGGTGACCTGCTCCGCCCGAGATGACCTGGGAGACCCCGGCCCCGTCCAGAGCCCAAGGCCTCTGAGGGGTCAAGGGAAGCCCCTGGGATCCGGAAAGAGTAGGAGCCAGCTGTTTCCTGGAAGACTTCCGGGGGAGCCCCCTCGGTGGGCACCGAGGATGCTGGGAGGCCGTGTGGCAGGGCCAAGTCCAAGACGTGCTGCTTCACCAGCGGGCGGGCCGGTGGCCCTAACGCACCAGCTTCTTGCTCAGAGGCGGCCTGGGCTGAGGGCACTGATGGCCAGCGGCCCCCTCCCCGGCCACCACACGCTGTCCAGATGGACAGGTCTATTTTTAGGCCTGGAGCGCAGCCAGGGCGGGAAGACGCCTCCCGCTGGAGCGGCCCCCAGGGCCTGGGCCGTCCCTGCTTCCCCAGCAGGTGGAGACACACCTGCCGGGCTTCCCGCGGCCTCTGCGGTCTGGAGACTGGGTCTCAGGACCGCAGCCGCAGAGCTGGGGACCAGCTGAGGCCAGATGGGGAGGGGCCCAGCCAGAGAGTCTGCACGGAAAGCAGGCACCCCGTAATGTGCCCACGTCCCCATGTCCCCAAGGCCAGCAGGAGAGGCTCCTGGGAGGCTCTGCCAGGCTGGCTCGGGGTGCAGACGGACAGGGGTACTGGGGGCCTGGGCTTCTGCCCGCAGGGAGGATCGGGGAAGCTGAGCCCCGTAACTTGCCTCTATGTGGAGAGGCCTCCCGGTCCACGGTGCCTGTCCAGCCCTGGGCAGGGGGGCTAAGGAAGGAGGGGACAGATCACCTCGGGGCCTCCTCCCGCCGAGCAAGGCCACTGCGTCGCTCTGAGCCTGGGGAGGCCTCCTGTCCCAGGCCACTGGGCAATTTCTCAGTCTTCTCTATCTCTTCCGGGGCGCGGAGGCAGGGCCCGCCCGGTGGTGGCAGGGGTCTGGAGGCCAGCAGCAAGCTCAGAGGCTCTGGAAACCCACCCTCCAGATGCCGGGTCTCCTCGCAGGTGGGGGCCACAGGCTGGCTGGCCTGGGGCGTTAGGGGCACCGGACGGGGCTGGTGCAGACCACCCAACCCCCGACCGTAGGAGAGACAGGAGACTCCCACCGCCCGACTCCACCGGCCCACGGGGGCCTCCAGGCGCCCCACCCCAGGCCCCCAGGCCCCCAGGCCCCCATCTGTTGGCTGTGGTCTCTTCAGATG
>SJYV01005789.1:107298-138038 GCA_006410875.1 Neotragus pygmaeus | reverse complement strand
AAAAAAAAAAAAAAAAACTGCTCTTAAACAGTTTATGTAACCAGTCATGTATTTCTTCGAAGTGAAGATTTTCTTCTCAATACCATCATGTATTATTACATTCCACCCTCCACTCTCCAAAGATTTTAAAAAACTACACAATTTCCCTACTTTTTGGTGGGATAATAATTAAATCTTTTGAGTGAAAAACAAACAAACAAACACAGAATCTACTTATGGTAAGATTTTAAAATACTGTATTTAATGTCTGTATTATTCCCTGGCAAAGAATTCATAATGTCATACCATGGTTTGGTTTTAGAAAAAATCCTGGAATGTGAACGATGCTTTTAAGATGAGTTAATTCCTACAGTAAAGGAGAATAACTAGCAGACAGACAAACTCATTATCATCATTTGTTTTCTTTTTAGCACTAAGTAGTGAAAAGACTGATTTACACTCTTTTCAGTCTGCTGTAAGATGAAGACCCAAATAAGGAGAAAAAGNCGCTTGCTTCTTGGAAGAAAAGTTATGACCAACCTAGACAGCATATTAAAAAACAGAGACATTACTTTGCCAACAAAGGTCCATCTAGTCAAAGCTATGGTTTTTCCAGTGGTCATGTATAGATGTGAGAGTTGGACTATTAAGAAAGCTGAGCACCTAAGAATTGATGCTTTTGAACTGTGATGTTGGAGAAGACTCTTGAGAGTCCCTTGGACTGCAAGGAGATTCAACCAGTCCATCCTAAAGGAAATCAGTCCTGAATAGTCATTGGAAGGACCGATGCTGAAGCTGAAACTCCAATACTTTGGCCTCCTGATGCAAAGAACTGACTCATTTAAAAAGACACTGATGCTGGGAAAAATTGAAGTGGGAGGAGAAGGGGATGACAGAGGATGAGATGGTTGGATGGCATCACTGACTCAACTGACGTGAGTCTGAGTGAACTCTGGGAGTTGGTGATGGACAGGGAGGCCTGGCGTGCTGCAGTCCATGGGGTTGCAAAGAGTCAGACATGACTGAGTGACTGAACTGAAGTGAGCTTTATATATTCAAGGTATATGCACATGAGTGTCTGTTTTAAGGCTTATGGTTCACGTTCACTATCTTAGGAAACAAAGTTATAACTTTTTCTTAAAATATTAGCTATAATTTATTTTTGAGACTTTCAACAGGAAAAGAAAGCCTACTTAACATCATTTCTGTGTGAAAGTGGTTTATTATTCAAATATTTGTTGGAAGGTTAATATTATGATTTATTTATAGAAATGCATAATAAAGGAAAGAATAATTTTTCTGTACTTGAGCAGTGGAGAAGCTCATATAAAAAAGAAGAGAATTATTTTGAGGAGTGCTCAGAATATCCAGTTTAAACAAATTCATGAGGCAATTAGAGTAAAAAGATATTTTAGCTAACTCTTGTCTTGATTTGCATTATAATACTCAACTAAAAATTAAACTTTTTTAGTAAATTAGAAATTTCAAATTTAACATATTCTAAATTTACAATAGAATTCTAGAATTCTTAAGACAGTCAAAATCTGCCTAAACTGAGGATTTATAATCATGTGTCACAGGAAAATTTGAACAATAGTAAATAATGACCTGCTTGCCTGCTAAGTCACTTCAGTGGTGTCCAACTCTTTGCAACCCTATAGGTAGCCAGCCAGGCTCCTCTGTCTATGGGATTCTCCAGGCAAGAATACTGGAGGGGGTTGCCATGCCTTCCTTCAGGGGATCTTCTGACCCAGGGATGTAAACCACATCTCTTCTGTCTCCTGCATTGGCAGATGGGTTATTCACTACTAGAGCCACCTGGGAAGCCCTCAAATAATGACACGGTAATAAATTTTTTGTTACTTGGCCTCTAAAAACCTCTTGACTCATTTATAATATGGGCAAAATAATAAGACTACTATAGAAGTTTATTATGAAGATTAAATTAAATAATATGCATTTAGAACAGTAGCTGGCATGTATGGTAAAGTGTTCAGTAAATGTAAGCTTACATTATGTGGGGAGAAAAGCAAAAGATAGTTGTGAGGAAGGAACATAGTAAGTACCTAGGAAATTCTTTGCAGACAGAATGCACGTGGAGGTGGTTTTTATTCTATGCCTACCTACAAGGCTATGTGGTTTCTGCCCATTATCCTAAGTACACTAAACTAAAAAGAAATTTGTAGGCTGCAGCTTGAGCTTTCTTTCATCAATTGCTCCACTTAGGATCAGATCTTTTCACACAGAAGAAAAGGCTTTCTGGGTCCTCTTTCACTTCTCACAGTCTCTATGTGGATTGGGTGCCAAGAATTCTGTTCCAAACTGAATGGGCACAAATCAGACACATTTCTTGAGTCAGGTTGGAATTTAATTGTTTTTAATCAGAAACTTCTGGAAAGAGTACAGAATGAAGAGTTCAATGGGATCTTTCCAGTATTATGAAGTTCAACATAGAATAAAGTTTCAGAATGTGAATAGAGGGAACACCTCAGGATTGATTTCTCTAAAACAATTTTGAAAAAAGAAAAGAAAAAACTTTTATTACATTTTAATTTTAGCTTTAGTTCTGGGCTTTGAGGCAGAATATGAAAAAAAAAAAAAAAGACTAATGTCCTCAGCTCAGCTTTGCACATATTGCTCTCCAGTAAGTACAGTGTAAGATGTGGCCAGCTCCTGATGTGATTCCAATTACAAAATGTAGGATACAAGATATTATGGAAGTTCTTCTGAACCCAAGGTCTCCCCAGATGGAGACTTTAAGGCAAAAGAAATCTAATGATATCTAAAGAGGAGATAGACTGAACAGCATAAATGTGAACAGCGTCAGAAGGTCTAGGTTTTATCTTCCTTCAGCCCTTAAACAGATCCCTTTCCTTCACTGGCCCTTATTTTTTCATCTGTAGTAAAATGATTAGGTTAGCTCAGAGAATCTTAATTTAAGATCTTTGCCTGTTAGGTGGATCCTACGCAGTATAATAATCATGAAATCCCATGCAAAATTTTGTGCACAGTAGATTTCTGGAGAGGAGGGCTATAGTTTTGCTTTCATCAGAGTCTCAAAAAAATCCAGATGGCAGCCCTTGTAGACATCTCAAAGCAGCTCTTCATCTCTTAAAATAAATAATTTTATGATCTTGGCAGTTAGGATTGTTAGGAAGCAGATTAAAGACCTACGTTTAAGAGAGGCAAGACTGATCCATTTTCATGAATTGTAATTAATCCATTTTATTTAGTGGAAAATAAATATTTAAAATAAGCAGGCTGTCAATAAAAAAGGCGTTATGAGAATCCAGAGGTCAACTTTCTTGCCCTATAAAAGCCATAGTACATAGCAAATATGTTTGTTTTTTAATTTACTTATTTGGCTGCATTGGGTGTTAGTTGTGGCACACGGGAGCTTTGTTGTGTCAGGCAAAATATTTTCATTGCAGTGTGTGGGCTCAGTAGTCTTGGCTCACGGGCTCAGTTGCCCTGCTGCTTGTGGGATTTTAGTTCCCCAGTCAGGGAACAAACCCAAGTCCTCTGCTTTACAAGGTGGATCCTTAACCACTGGACTACCAGGGCAGTCCCGCAAATATGTTTTTATTTGTATTTTTGAAGTATAATTTACATAACAACAAAGTGCACAAATCTTACATGTACAGCTCAGTGAATCTATACATATACAAACCTGCAAAACCTGCCCAGCACCCCATAAGTCTCCCTCCTATTCCCCAAATATCACCTCTGCCAAACATAGTTACTATTCTGACCTCTGTCATCATAGCTAAGTTTTGCCTGTTCTAGAACTTTATGTCGATGGCATCATACAGGATGTAAAACTACTAGTCATATACCCTTCTGCTCTGTTGGGAAGCAGTATGGTGCCAGGGAAAGAGGACAGACAATTTTGGAATCAGAAGCACAGTGCTTGAATCAGTCTCCATAGCTCACCCACTTTGTTATCTTGAACAAATGACTTAATCTTTTAAAAATTCTGTTAAAAAAAAAACAACTGTAGTAATAAAAACCTGTCTGATAAGTCTGCTGCTGCTAAGTTGCTTTAGTCATGTCCAACTCTGCGCAACCCCATAGACAGCAGCCCACCAGGCTCCCCCGTCCCTGGGATTCTCCAGGCAAGTACACTGGAGTGGGTTGTCATTTCCTTCTCCAATGCATGATAGTGAAAAGTGAAAGTGAAGTCGCTCAGTCGTATCCGACTCTCAGCTGCCTCACAGACTGCAGCCCACCAGGCTCCTCCATCCATGGGATTTTCCAGGCAAGAGTACTGGAGTGGGATACCATTGCCTTTTCTGGTAAGTCTTATGAGAGTAGCTTATTAAATACTTTATGTAAGATGTCTGGCTCACTGAAGGGGCTCAAGTTTGTTTAATTTTCCTTTCCTTCTCCCTAGAAAATTTTTATTCCACCTTCTAGATCCTGGGTCTAGGAGTGCTTCCTAAATGAGGCCTTTTCTAACTTCCTACCAAGCAAAATTGCTATTTTCTTGTGTCTCTTTATTTCATTACTGTGCTTTGTATGTTCCTCTGCTATAGCATTTGGCACAGTCTACTGTCAGATATGACTAAACAAAAACAACAACTGTACCTATTTGTTGGTATTACTATAAGAATTTGAGAGTCTTGAGGTCAGGAACTGTGTAATTTCACCTGTATTTTAACAATGCCCTTACTAATAAGAGAAGTTCAATAAATTTTTGTGGGCTAAATGAATTCTACTCCACTTTAAGAAGTACTATAGATAACAGAATTAACTTTGAAACTATTAAGAGAAAGAATGTGTCGATTTTGAGTTTGTTAAAATGTGTGTTTCAATCATTAGTGGCTTAAAAAAAACAAAGCAATACTTAGTATACATGGTACAGACACTGTGTTACAAGTGCGTTTCCATGAAAATAAATGAAATTTGGCACAATAAACAAATTACATGGAAAGACTAACAAATGGAATGAGTCTGTAGCTTTTCCAAAGTTGGAAAACACAAGACAAAGGAATAGACTACAGGGCAATGAATGAAGGAGCAACTTATACTGAATGGTCACACAGTTAGAGGTATTTTGTTGGTTGTTTAATCTTTTATTAGTCTTTTGAGAAGAGAAGATGTGGAAATTCCAGGGTTACAATGGAATCTTAAAAGATGACACAAAATTGTAGGTGGGTGGGTGTCATGTTAAATATACTTAGAACATACTTTCATTTCTAAGGAGTATCTAAAGTGTGTGTTGCTGTTCAGTTGCTAAGTTACATCTGAATCTCTGTGGCCTCTTGGATTGTAGCACACCAGACCCCTCTGTCCTCCACTATCTCCTGGAGTTTGCTCAAACCTATGTCCATTGAGTCGGCAATGCCATCTAACCATCTCATTCTCTGCCATCCCCTTCTCCTTTTGCCTTCAATATTTCCCAGGATCAGGGCTTAAGTAGTCATAAAATTGTAATAACCTGTTAGACATAATTGCAACAAATTCAATTTAACTGTTTCTTATTGAATGCGATTTCCCTCAATTAAACAAGGATCTGTCCCAATGATCAAATGTAATGATAGCTCCAACCTGAAACTGAAGCCATCCTCTACATCCGGCAATTCACATTTATGGCCCTACAGCAGTTACACCCATCTCTGGCCCTAAAAGCAGCCTAAGTGGACAGATATTAGAGTGCCTTCCCTGACTTACTCCCTGCAACATAGGATGACCATACCTCCTGGTTGACCTGGCATAATTATTAATCATGTCCACTTTCACACTCAAAAATATTCCAAAATGAATGGACAAATTTTGTCACCTTACCTTTGGGCCTCACACACAAACTGTCCAGTCCTCTCTCAGGCCGCCTCTCCCCACATCCCATGCTTTATTAAGCCTCAGAACCCTTTCCCACACTCTTTCCCTCAAGATCTCATCAATTAGTCCTTGAAGTGTTACTCAAACACATCAGCAGTAAACATCAAGAATGCAAAGCAGGAAGGGATGAAAGTTGGTTAAAGAAGGCAGTGAAAGAAGGAGTAAAAAGAGGAGGAAGATAGATTTTCTTACAAATTATCATGAAATTTATTTTCTTTTGGCGTTACGAAACTAGTTTTGAAGACGGTTTTGTGAGAGGAAACCCCAAACAGAGTGCCTTCTTTGAAGGCAGAGTGACTTCTCTGAAAGACGCCACTTCCCGAACCTGTAAGTTTTGGAGTGTTTATGGGAACAAAACACAGGATTGCTTTGTTAGCACATCAGGCATTCGAGACTTACGTGTTGTCAGATCTGCTGACAAAGAGAAAAACGCTCCTGCAATTGCAACTTCGTACAAGATACTGTTCAGGGGTGCTTGTGAGAAATTTGTGCTTCTTTTTTTTTTACCCTTGGTTCATTATCTGGACACTTTTGAGGTTGATTGCTGTTAAAAAAAAAAAGATTTGTCCTACAGTGTAGTACAGAAACAAAGGAGTTACACAAGTATGGCATGAGTACTTAGTTATTTTAGGGAAATCAGTATATACAAATAAACAGAGAAAAAATGATCAGAAATCCCATTCTTTTAAACAATGTATTTTTTGTTTTTGGTTGTGCTGGGTCTTTGCTGTTGCAGGTGGGCTTCCTCTAGTTGCGCTGAGCAGGGGCTGCTCTCTAGCTGAGCTGTCTGGGCTTCTCACTGCGGTGGCTTTTCTTGTCGTGGAGCACAGGGCCTAGGGTACACAGGCTTCACTAGTTGTGGCACATGGGTTCATTAGTTGCATCTCTCGGACTCTAGAGCTTGGGCTCAGCAGCTGTGGCACGTAGGCTTAGCTGTTCTGCAGCATGTGGGATCTTCCCACACCAGAGATCGAACTGTGTCCCCTGCATTACAAGGCAGGTTCTTAACCACTGGATCACCAGGTAAGCCCAGAAATCCCATTCTTATAAATGCCTACTATAAACGTTGGTGTTGAACTTTACAGAGGCTTTCTGTATGCTTTATATACACTTTTAAAGGCAGATACATCTTATGTAAAAATAGTATTAAAAAGGAAGCTGCTACTATCAATAAAATAGCTCAAGAAAGCCAAGGAGCATAGGCCAGAATGACCTACAACGTCTAGAGACCCCTTAAAAATCCTCAGCAAGTATCCACATTCCATTTCAGGAACACTGATTTATGAAATAATAATAAGAGCAATATCATAACTCACGTCCAATATAGAGCTTAACATACAGAAAGAATTGTAATATATGACAACAGAGGCAGTAAGGTATGTGGTGGGTAGTAACTGTAACCAAGGTTTCCAAAATCTTTGCATTGTTCAAGAGGTGGTGAAAGTCCTAAAGAAGTTTCCATAAGTCAAGGATGCATATTATAATCTGTTTTATAACACTAAAAATCAGTAAGAGAATGCATAACTAACAAGAAAGCTAATAGAGGAAAAAATAAAATAATTAAGAGAAATATTTTAATTTTAAAAAGGCAAGGAAAGAGAGAAAAGGGAACATAGAATGTACTGGACAGGTTGGAAAGAAACCGTAAGATAGTTGGTTTAAGCCCAATTCTCTCAGTCACTGTATCAAATATGAATGGAATAAATACTTTAATTATAAAAGCAAAAAATTTAAGACTGAATGTAAAATTTCAAATATTTGCTGCTTTCAATAAATACACCTTAAGTATGAAAACACAATGATGCTGAAAATAAATGAATAGAAAAATATGTATCTGCAACCAGTAATCAAAAGAACCCTGATGTTGTTATACTAATATCAGACAAGGTAGTCTTGATGATGAAAGGCTTTAATAAAGGTAAAGATAACATTTCATAATGTTAAAAGCTCAATATTTCATCTTTCTTAGGCACACAGTGCTCTTTAAATTTGTAGAATATCTGAAGGTGATTGATTTCCTTTAATTTTCCATTTTTGATAAAATGATACAGATGTTCTCATTTAAGTATTATATCTTAATCTCATAAAAAGGTAAGAAGAATCCCATAGGACCTTTAGGAATCATAAATTTCTGTTTATTGATTTCATAAATCCATATTTATTTAGAATTAATCCCATATTTATCCTAGCAATTCTGGTAAGAAAGTCATAGTGAAGACAACTTGGGTTCTAGAATAGAGCCATATCTGTAGCAGAGAATGTTATTGAGCAGAGAGTTACACTCTATTTTAACCTTGAAAATCATCTATAGTTACACTATCGTGCCTTGGTAAAGAGTGAACATTTGCCTATGAAGACATTGGTGAGGACAGGTCTCCATCCTTTTTTACCGTAAACCAATAGTCATGGTATGGTACTGTATTCATACAATGTACAATACAAGACTCTGAGGATCAAAGAGTGGAAGTAGGAGGGCCAACTCACCATCACTCCCAAAACCTCATTTGAAGAAGTTGTTCTTCCTGGCCCCACAATGTCTAGGTCCTGCGTTTCTGTAGATCTCAGACTCCAGAAAGAGTACACTTCCACTAGGGAACAAAGAATCCTATTTAACCTAATACTATGACTGCCACCTTGCCACTTTGGGGTCTTTGTGCCAGTGAAAAGGAACTACTACCTTGTGGGGGAAAATGACTTTGATAATCATGAGGAGGTGGACCTGTTGCTATGTATGAAGCAAGCAGGAACATTTGGCACATTTGGGTGATCCAGTAAGGAGCCTCTTGATATTCCATGGTCAGTTTTAAATGTAAGTGGAAAAATTCGGCAACCATGACTTGATAATGGATGATAATCAGGAGCTCAGGATACTCAGGGATGAGGATTTAGGCAACTCACTAGACAAATCACATTTTGTTTTTGTTCAGTTACTGAGTTGTGCCTGACTCTTTGCAATCCCATGAACTGCAGCACTCCAGGCTTCCCTGTCCTCTAGGATATCCTGGTATTTGCTCAAATTCATGTCTATTGAGTTGGTGATGCTAGGTAACCATCTCATTCTCTGCCATCCTCTTCTTTTGCCTTCAGTCTTTCCCAGCATCAGGGTCTTTTCCAGTGAATCATCTCTTCACATCAGGTGGCCAAAGTATAGGAGCTTCAGCTTCAGCATCAGTCCTTCCAATGAATATTCAGGATTAATTTCCTATAGGATTGAGTGATTTTATCTCTTTGCTGTCGAAGGGACTCTCAAGAGTCTTCTCTAGCACCACAACTCAAAAGCATCACTTCTGCACTCAGCCTTCTTTATGGTCCAACTCCCACATCCATACATGAATGACTACTGGAAAAACTATAGCTTTGACTAATGGATCTTTGTCAGCAAAGTGATGTTTCTGCTTTTTAATATGTTATATAGGTTTGTCACAACTTTGCTTCTGAGGAGCAAGCATCTTTTAATGTCATGGCTGCAGTCACAGTCTGCAATGATTTTGAAGCCCCAGAAAGGAAAATCTGTCACTGCTTCCACTTTTGTCCCATATACTTGCCATGAAGTGATAGGACGAGATGTTATGATCTTAGTTTTCTGAATGTTGACTTTTAAGCCAGCTTTTTCATTCTCCTCTTTTACCTTCATCAAGAGATTTTTTTAGTTCCTCTTCTCTTTCTGCCATTAGAGTGGTGTCATTTACATATCCGTGGTATCATCTGATGTTTCCTAGAGGTTGTTGATATTTCCCCCAGCAATCTTGATTCCAGCTTGCGATTCATCCAGCCTGGTATTTCACATGATGTACTACTCTGCATAGACGTTAAATAAGCAGGGAGACAATATTCAGCCTTGTACTCCTTTCCCAACTTTGAACCAGTTAGTCGTTCTATGTCCAGTTCTAATTGTTGCTTCTTGACCCACATAATGGTTTCTCAGGAGACAGGTAAGGTGATCTAGTACTCCTGTCTCTTAAAGAATTTTCCACAGTTTATTGTGACCCACATAGTCAAAGGTTTAGTGTAGTCAATGAAGCAGATGTTTTTCTAGAACTTCCTTGCTTTCTCCATGATTCAACAGATGTTGGCAATTTGATCTCTGGTTCCTCTGCCTTTTCTAAACCCATCTTTGTACATTTGAAATTTCTCAGCTCATGTACTGCTGAAGCCTAACTTGAGGGATTTTCAACATAATCTTGCTGCTGCTGCTAAGTAGCTTCAGTCGTGTCCTACTCTGTGCAGCCCCATAGACAGCAGCCCACCAGGCTCCCCCGTCCCTGGGATTCTCCAGGCAAGAACACTGGAGTGGGTTGCCATTTCTTTCTCCAATGCATGAAAGTGAAAAGTGAAAGTGAAGTCGCTCAGTCGTGTCCGACTCTTAGCGACCCCATGGCCTGCAGCTTACCAGGCTCGTCCGTCCATGGGATTTTCCAGGCAAGAGTACTGGAGTGGGTTGCCATTGCCTTCTCTGCATAATCTTGCTAGCGGGTGAAATTAGTGCAATTGTACAGTAGTTTGAACATTCTTTGGCATTGTCCTTCTTTAGAACTGGAATGAAAACTGACCTTTTCCAGTCCTGTGGTCACTGCTGAATTTTCCAAATTTGCTGGCATGTTGAGTGCAGCACTTTCATAGCATCATCTTTTAGAATTTTAAATAGCTCAGCTAGAATTCCATCACCTCCACTAGCTTTGTTTGTAGTGATGCTTCCTAAGACTCACTTAACTTCACACTCCAGGATGTCCAGCTTTAGGTGAGTGACCACATCATGGTGGTTATCCAGATCATTAATATCTTTTTTGTAAGACACAGTTCTTCTGTGTCTTCTTGCTACCTCTTCTTAATATCTTCTGCTTCTGTTAGGTCCTTACCTTTTCTGTCCTTCATCATGCCCATCCATGCATGAAATGTTCCCTTGATATCTCCAATTTTCTCAAAGAGATCTCTAGACTTTTCCATTCTATTGTTTTCCTCTAATTCTTTGCATTGTTCATTGAAGAACGCCTTCTTATCTCTCCTTGCTTCTCTGAAACTCTGCATTCAGTTGGATATATCTTTCCCTTTCTCCCTTACCTTTTTCTTCTCTTCTTTCCTTGGCTATTTGTAAACCTTCCTTGGATAGCCACTTTGCCTTCTTGGATTTCTTTTTCTTTGGAATGGCTTTGGTTACTGCCTCCTATACAATGTTATGAACCTCCATCCATCTACCCAGGTCTAATCCTTTNGATTCCCTCACAGCCAGATCCCTCCCAGGAAGCTTCCATAAACCTCTTATCTTTATCCATCAGAGGACAGACAGAATGAAAACCACAATCACATAAAACTAACCAAACTGATCACATGGATCATAGCCTTGTCTAACTCAATCAAACTATAAGCCATACCATGTAAGGCCACCCAAGATAGATGGTCATGGTGGCTAGTTCTAACAAAATGTGGTTCACTGGAGAAGGGAAAGGCAAACCACTTTAGTATTCTTGTCTTGAGAACCCCATGAACATGCAAAAATATATGACACTGAAAGATAAACTCCCCAGGTCAGTAGGTGCCCAATATGCTATTGGAGAAGAGTGGAGAAATAGCTCCAAAAAGAATGAAGAGGCTGAGCCAAAGAAAAACAATGCCCAGTTGGGGATGTACCTGGTGGTAGAAGTAAAGTCTGATGTTATAAAGAACAATATTGCATAGGAACCTGGAATTTTAGGTCCATGAATCAAGGTAAATTGGAAGTGGTCAAACAGGAGANCTCTGAAACTCTGCATTCAGTTGGATATATCTTTCCCTTTCTCCCTTACCTTTTTCTTCTCTTCTTTCCTTGGCTATTTGTAAAGCTTCCTTGGATAGCCACTTTGCCTTCTTGGATTTCTTTTTCTTTGGAATGGCTTTGGTTACTGCCTCCTATACAATGTTATGAACCTCCATCCATCTACCCAGGTCTAATCCTTTTTGTCACCTCCACTGTGTACTCATAAAGGATTTGACTTAGGTCATATCTGAATGGCCTAGTGGTTTTCCCTACTTTCTTCAATTTCTTCAATTTAAGTCTGAATTTTGCAATACGGAATTCATGATCTGAGCCACAGTCAGCTCCAACTTTCGTTTTTGCTGTCTGTATAGAGCTTCTCCATCTTTGGCTGCAAAGAATATAATCAATCTGATTTTGGTATTGACCATCTAGTGATGTCCATGTTTAGAGTCATCTCTTGTGTGATTGGAAGAGGGTGTTTGCCATGACCAGCATGTTGTCTTGACAAAACTCTCTGGCCTGCTTCAGTTTTTACTCCAAGGCCAAACTTGCCTGTTACTCCAGGCATCTCTTGACTTCCCACTTTTGTATTCCAATCCCCTATGATGAAAAAGATATTTTTTTGGCGTGAGTTTTAGAAGATGTTGTAGGTCTTCATAGAAGCCTTCAAGTTCACCTTCTTTGACATCAGTGGTTGTGGCATAGAGTTGGATTACTGTGATGTTGAATGGTTTGCCTCGGAAGTGAACTGAGATCATGCTGTAGTACTGCATTTCGAACTCTTTTGTTGACTTTGAGGGCTACTCCATTTCTCCTAAGAAATTCTTGCCCACAGTAGTAGATATAATGGTCATCTGAATTAAATGCACCCATCCCAGTCCATTTTAGTTCACTAATTCCTAAGAAGTCGATGTTCACTTGCCATCTCCTGCTTGACCACATCCAGTTTCCCTGATCCATGGACCTAACATTCCAGGTTCCTATGCAATATTTTTCTTTACAGTATCATACTTTACTTAACAAAATATGCATAACCGTCAATCATTGCTATAACTGGTCATAAGATTAGAGGTGATATTTCTTACTTCCTTCTTTCACTGTGTATCTATTGTTCTTTGTCTATGCTTTAGCTGGTTGTGGCTCTTTGCCTAGGTAGTGACCCCAACTGTCATTTCTGAAGGATTCAAATCTTTAGTGGTCTTGCCTTTTTGGGGTTCTTTCTTTAATCTTTTCTACTAGAGATGGAAAAACAAGGGATGCCACAGTGATTCCTCCTAGGTACCAGACAGAATCCTTTCTGTCCTCATTGTTAATCGGGACAGTCCACTCCATCCAGTATCGTAACCTCTCCTCTGACTATTACATTAGTGGGACGAGGACCCCAAAATAGTCAGGTGGAAGTTTCAATTTCTCGTTCAATTGGACCATCATTGTGTCCCGTCATGAAAGCATACCTCCCTTGGGGATATAGCAGATGAGGTAGATGCTTCTCTTCATATCCCTTTGGCCCATCTGAGTCACCTGAAACTGCAGTAGAGGCTACCTGCACAATGAAAGCTTTCCCCCACTTCTCTAGTCTCTCCCTCTAGGTTCTCTCACACTCTGCCAAAGGAAAGCCCAGAAATGTGACAGATTTAATGTCCTTTAATTGGAGTTGGCAGGTATATGTCCTGCCTTCCTGTCCTCCAAAAGGACAATTCTGAAGTTTATTCCATACGTTTTTTTCAGAGGTTTTCTTGGTGATAATGAGCTTCAGTTTCCCATGAGTGATTACTTTCTCATCCTTACACACCTTATTGTCTATTCTTCTTTCTCTGACTCATTTTCCTCCCTTCATCACTTGTGCTCATTGGAGTGATCTTCCAGATAAATTGCCTGGACACAAGGTTCTGTCTTAGGACACGAACACAAACTAAGACAGGAATCAAGACCTATATATAAAAAAAGAGGAATTTATGACTGGGGAGAAGGGAAACTAAATTTTGTCAGCAGCTTATTAGGTATAATAGTTTCCAGAACCTGGGTATTGTGACTGTAAGAGAAACAGCACCATCTGTTGGTCACTGGCTCAGAGCATAAACTGTATCCTGGTAGCACTGGATCTCACAGATTTGTCCCACAGGTAGTGCTGTAATTGGCACTTCCAAGTGGTGCTAGTGTTAAAGAGCCCACCTGCCAATGCAGGTAGCTGTAAGAGATACAGGTTCAATCCTTGGGTCAGGAAGATCCCCTGGAGGAGGGCATGGCAACCCACTCCAGTATTCTTGCCTGGAAAATTCCATGGACAGAGGAGCCTGGTGGGCTACAGTACATAGGGTCACAAGGTTGGACATGACTGAAGCTACTTAGCACAAACCCAGTGCTGTAGTTATGACTTCAGTAGGTCATTCCATCAATCTGTTGGATTAGATGCTCTCAGATGATGGGGTACGTGGTAATATTAGTGAAAAACAAGAGTGTGAGCCAATTTCTCTTGCTTTCAAATGAGATCCTTGGTGAGAAGCAATCTTATACGGATATAATGATAATGCATCATGGAATCATCACATTCCATATCTCCACAGATCTTGATGCTGGTAGAACCATTTTGGCTAAGGAAAGAAGAAGGAAGTATCTATTTAAGTGAGAATAAATCTCTGGCCCATTTTGACGGAAACAATCAAATATAATCAGCATGCCCTCAGCGCCCTGAGGAAGAGTGCCATAACAAGGGTTCAATATTGGCTTCTGCTCTTGCAGTCTGAGCTCTCTGCCTTGGGGTGGACAGTCCACAGTGTGGAGCCCTCATCCCTATTGCCATGGCTACTAGTACACAAGCCTGGTGAGCAAAGACTGGGAGGCAGAATGATGGAGCCAATAAACACTCACAGAATGGGTCTTCTCCCTGATTATTAACAGCATTCTCTGTTTTTAAAAATTAATTAACCGACTGAAAAGTGAAAGTGAAGTCGCTCAGACGTGTCCGACTCTTTGCGTCCCCATGGACTGTAGCCTACCAGGCTCCTCTGTCCATGGGATTTTCCAGGCAATAGTACTGGAGTGGATTGCCATTTCCTTCTCGAGGGGATCTTCCCAACCCAGGGATTGAACCCAGGTCTCCCGCATTGTAGACAGACGCTTTACCATCTGAGACACCAGGGAAGTTGGAATCAACCGACTAAAGTATAGTTGATTTACAATAATGTGTTAGTTTCAGGTGTATAGCAAAGTGATTCAGTTATGCATATTTTTCTTATTTTTCAGGCTCTTTTCCATTATAGATTATTACACGATAGTAAATCCTTGTTTTTCTTCTTTCTTTCATCAGTTTTATAAATGGTAGTTAGTATCTGCTAATCCCAAGCTCCTAATTTATCCTTTCCTATTCTGTTTCCATTTTCTGCTGATGGGTGAGGGTGAGCACTGAAAAATCGATGCTTTCAAACTGTGGTATTGAAGAAGACTCTTTAGAGTCCCTTGGACTGCAAGGAGATCCAACCAGTCAATCCTATAGGAAACCAACCCTGAAGATTCATTGGGAAGACCAATGCTGAAGCTGAAGCTTCAATACTTTGGCCACCTGATGCAAAGAGCTGACTCATTGGAAAAGACTGTGATACTGGGAAAGATTGAGGGCAGGAGGAGAAGGGGACGACAGAGGATGAGATGGGTGGATGGCATTACAAACTCAATGGACATGAATNGCTGAAGCTTCAATACTTTGGCCACCTGATGCAAAGAGCTGACTCATTGGAAAAGACTGTGATACTGGGAAAGATTGAGGGCAGGAGGAGAAGGGGACGACAGAGGATGAGATGGGTGGATGGCATTACAAACTCAATGGACATGAATTTGAGCAAGCTCCAGGAGATGGTGAAAGACAGGGAAGCCTGGCATACTGCCATTCATGGGGTCACAAAGAGTCAGACATGACTGAGTGACTGAACAACAACTTCCCCTTCCTCTTTGGTAACCATAACTTTGTTTTCTATGTCTGTGGGTCTATTTCTGTTTTGTAAATAAATTCATTTGTATTATTTTTTAGATTCCACATTTGAGTAATATCATATGATATTTGACTTTCTCTGCCTGACTTACTTCACTGAGTATGATAACCTCTCTGTTCATTAATGCTCCTGCAAATGGCAATATTTCATTCTTTTTATGACTGAGTAAAATTTCATTGTGTACACACACACATCTTCTTTATCTGTTCATCTGCTGATGGACATTTAGTTTGCCTCCATGTCTTGGCTTCTATAAATAGTGCTGCTATGAACATTGGGGTGCATGTTCATCTTTTCCAATTAGAGTTTTCATCTTTTCTGGATATTTGACCAGGAGTGGGCTTGCTGAATCATATGGTAGAAGAACTTTCTCTTCAGTGGATGCCTTTGGGTAAGCTTTCAAGTAAGAAGCAAAAATCTTCATGCATGCACGCTAAGTCACTTCAGTCTGACTCTTTGCAATCCCATGGACTGCAGTCCACTAGACTCCTCTGTCCATGGGATTATATGGGCAGGAATACTGGAGTGGGTTGCCATTTCCTTCTCCAGGGGATCTTCTCAACCCCGGGATTAAACCTGGGTCTCCTGCATTTCAGGCAGATTCCTTACTGACTGAGCCACCAGGGAAGCCTACTGAGCCACTAGGAAAGCCCCGAAAGGCCAATTTTGAGAGATCCATTAGTAGCTCAGCTGGTGAGGAACCTACTTGCCAATGTAGGAGACACAGGAGACACAAGAGACAAGGGTTTGGTCCTTGGGCCAGGAAGACACCCTGGAGAAGGAAGTGGCGACCTGCTCCAGTATTCTTGCCTAAAAAATGCCTTGGACAGAGGAGCCTGGTGGGGTACAGTCCATGGGACTGCTGAATCAGACACAACTGAGCATGCACACATGGTTACTCATGGTATTCATATTCCTCTTCCATAGATTTCCTTGTTACCAATATTCCAATATTATTCTTTACAAATCTCTGAGCAATAAGCAAATGTTAGTTACTACCTATGAGCCAGAGCAGATCTGTACCTCAGACCATGATCCTTATAGGCTAAGTGGACATCCACATGTACTACCCAAAGTTCTCTCCACTGGGAGAGTTGATTTTCACATTTTCTTTCAAAGCTGCTCCTGAGTAATATAATAACAATCCACTTCTGGCTGATGCCAACATATTGTGCAGGCCCATCTTTAAACTAGGCCCAAGTTTTATTTTATTCTGCTTTGTTTTCCCCTAAGTGATGGTCATAGGGAACTCCTCATGAGGCCCTAGAGTCCCTGTCATCTGTCTGTGCCACTTACTTGTGTCCTCCTGACCCAATCAAAGGTAATCTTTCATGCTATTTTTAATTGATGATGGTTTGTTGGGATGTATGTCTAATACTGGGCTTCCCAGGTGGTGCTAGTGATAGAGGACCCACTTGCCATTGCAGGAGATTTAGGAGACTTGGGTTCGATCCCTGGGTTGGGAAGATCTGCTGGAGGCACAGCAACCCACTCCAGTGTTCTTGCCTGGAGAATCTAATGGACAGAGGAACCTGGTGGGCTATGGTCCATGTGTCACAAAGAGTTGGATGTGACTGAAGTGACTTAGCACACATGCCCATGTCTCATGTCATGGCACGCCAAGATTGGCAGATCAGAGAACATCAGTCTTTATGTCATCACGATCTAGTCTATCAGAAGCTAGTGCTCTTTTAGCATAAGAGAGCATGGTATAATGTAAAAAACTTGAAGTCCTGTGCTCTGAATCTCTCACCAGGATTTGTGCAAGGGACCATACAGCATCCTCACTCGCCACAGAAACTTAGATCTTCTGGATCTAAGACTTAGATCTTCTGGATCTTAGACTTGATTGGCAGAGCCTGGACCTGCTGCAGAGCCTTTTTATTTTCTGGGAACACAGGTTTGTCAGTAAATGGCTCAGAGAAATACATCCAGATGTGGTGTATGTTGCCTCCAAAATCCAAATGCACCCACTATGTTTGTGCCTCTTTCTTAGTGTTCGGAGGCACAAGGTACAGAAACCTGTCTTTAGCTTTAACACAGGGATTCTTGACTTTTTCATCTTGACATTTTGAACTTGATAGTTCTTGACTGTGAGGAGGTGCCCTGTACATTTTAGGATGTTTAGCAGCATCCTTGGGTATCTGCCCACAAGATGCCAATAGCCACTAACTCCCTTCCCTACAGCTGTGACAACCAAAAATGTCTCCAGATAGTGTCTGCTCAATGTTCACTAGGGGACAAAATTGTCTCTGGTTCAGAACCACTGCTGTACAGGAATAGTGCAATACTCCTTTCACAGAAGTTGTGTGTCTCTGGCATTCATGTGTCTTACTGAGAATATTTGCTACTTCCTGTTCACTGAGTCAGTCAACAGATGCTATTAGTGTCTGGATCAGATGAATGTTCCACGGGATGTCCAGATGGTCAAGGTCCATGTGGGCTACACTGTGACAGTATTTGAGAATTGACATGGACCTGAAGTAAAACTATAAAAGTCAGTTACTGTTCCTGACATATGAAAATGTGTTGCTTTGATTTTCTGTGCTAATTGATTTGAGGGGAAAATGACTTGCCAGATCAACAGCTGCATACTACATGGGCAGGACTCGGTTGATGTGTCTCAGCAAAGATGCCATATCTGGATCAAAAGGTGCAAGTGGAGTCGCTGCCTAGTTGTTTTTTTTTTGTTTTTTTTTTTTGACTTAACAAATATTTATTAAGCACCTATCACACATTCAACACTGTTTTAGGTACTAAGAATGTACCTGTGAACAAAGGAATCATGATTTATGTTTATCTATTAACAATCTTTTGATGTAAATCAAAACTACAGTGAGATTTCACCTCACACCAACCAGAATGAGTATCATCAAAAAACCCACAAACAACAAATGCTGGAGAGGGTGTGGAGGAGAAGGGAACCCTCTTACACTGTTGGCAGGAATGTTATTTGGTACAACCATGAGAGAACAGTATGGAAGTTCCTTAAAAACCTAAAAATAGAGCTACTATATACCCCTGCAATCTCACTCCTGGTCATACATCTGGAGAAAAACATGATCCAAAGGATACATGCACCCCAATGTCCATTGCAACACAGTTTACAATAGCCGAAACATGCTGCTGCTGCTGCTGCTGCTAAGTCTCTTCAGTAGTATCCGACTCTGTGCCACCCCTTAGACGGCAGCCTACCAGCCTCCTCTGTCCCTGGGATTCTCTAGGCAAGAATACTGGAGTGAGTTGCCATTTCCCTCTCCAATGCATGTATGCATGCTAAGTTGCTTCAGTCATGTCTGACTCTGTGCGACCCCATGGAGAGCAGCCCACCAGGCTCCCCTGTCCATGGGATTCTCTAGGCAAGAATACTGGAGTGGGTTGCCATTTCCTTCTCCAGGACATGGAAGCAACCCAAATGTCCACTGACAAAGGAACAGATAAAGAAGATAACATATAAACAACGTTTCAAAATCTCCTGAGTAGAAGCTTGGATAATCTGAATTTCTGTCTATTTTTGCCACTGTCAAAAGCAGGAATTATACAAAAGTGAGATGAGACTCACCACTTTTGCATTTATCAAATCTTTGATGGTGGCACCGATCCCTGCAATTCCCAGAGGGCTGTGATATTGCATTTGGAGAATTCAATGGACAGTATAGTCCATGGGGTCGCAAAGAGTTGGAAACGACCGAGTGACCTACACTTTCAGTTTCACTTTACCATTTAGTTAAGGAAGGGCAGTTCCAGGGGCCACTTGGCTCTGCCTGTCATAACAGTCCTTTCGCATGGGTCAGGAAGCTAGTGCAGGAAATCTGCCAGTTGCCAAGCCTATCTAGTCTAAACATGCATTTAGGACCTGGAAAATTAACTCAGGATGGGTTTACAGAACTCTGAGCCCTCTGTGTGAATGACTTGGATATAAGCTTATTATCTGGTTACCCGAAGCCCTCAATCTATCCAGGGGTCCCAAAGGATTAGCATAAATTCAGATCAGTGTCTAATAATCCTTCAAAGTCTGGATATGTCCCTGCCCTCAGTGCATGCTCATTCTTTTAAACACCACTGGTCCTTTGGGGAAAGTCTTAGAGAAAGATTTATGGTATACAGTTGTGACAATGTTGCAGTGCTCTTCCTCAAGAGGACCCAGTTTCTCCTTTAATCACTGGACCCTGGGTATGTGCTATAACCAGGAACTGAATTAGGGGCCAAGACTTCCTCTTGTGACAATGCAAGTGAGGTTTCTGTGTACCAGAACGTTAGTTCTCCGGGTTGTGTATATATCAAGGAAAACTTTAGTAGGCTACTCATCCATTAATATTTCAGTCCTAGGGACCCTGTCATCAAGTTGGTAACCCCACAGGTCCCTGAGGATCAAAACATTCTGACTACCACTCTGCTCCTGCTGTCCACTGTGGCCCATCATGGTAACTGTGGCTCCTTGTCTCTATGGTTATTATTGGCACATGGCCCCTGCCACTCTGGCAACATTCCCACTGAAACCAAGAAACCCATTTCAATCATCCTTGGTCCAAGGAGAGGCATTGCAGAGCTTCCAAGGAGGCCTGTGTTTCTCTAATGTTTTCTCAGTGTCTTAGTGCCCTCTGACCCCTTCTACAAAATATAGTCAGAAGGGTGAGCAGGTTGCACATAATAAATTTACTCCAACATTCCCATCACCTTTACTCTTTCATGTATGACTCTGTAGCTTTTTTGTGTGAATCTTTACATTTCTTTCTCCCCGTTATGAATGCTCAGTCAATTCACTTGAGTTCAACTCTTTGTGAGCCCATGGATCCATCAGGCTTCTCTGTTCATGGGTTTTCTCAGCAAGAATACTGGAGTGGGCTGCCATGTCCTACTTCAGGGGATCTTCCTGACCCAGAGATCAAACTTGCACTTCCTGTATTGCAGGAAGATTCTTTACACTGAGCTACCAGGGAAGCCCTCCTTCTCCCCATTATTTGAGTGAAATTCTGGCTGCTTAGTTTCATTAAATGTAGGCCACTACTGAATCCTGGTTTCAATCAACCAGATCAGGCAGGTTGCTAGAGGTGCTCCCTTTAGAACATTAAGAGCAGAAGGACACCTGTGTTTAATCTGACATATTATATTCTAGCCTTTCTTTTGTAATACCCTTAGAATCTACTCTGATACAGTTTTCCAGGCTATTGCTAATGTAAATACAAAAGATACTGTAATTGTTTAGGTGTATAAGCTCATTTATCTATTTATTATCTGGAATATACCTTATAATTCTCTCCTGGTTCCTTGGATTTAACTTTAGAAGTGGGTTTGGAGGGGTAGGGGGATAGGATTTGGGGGAGAATAGATATCTCTTTTCAAGGCAACTGCTGCATATATATTCTTTCAACAGGGGAAGGTCAGTAAGGAGATGGGGCTTGTGGGATATTTATGAGGCTAGTTGGAGGTCACCTCAAATGTCCCCATTTTAAGTCACAGGACCATGCTAGTTTCCAGTTGATGTCCTAACTTTAAGGCAGTGACTTAGGCTGTGAATTCAATGTCACCACATTTTAGCAACTTGAATAAATATATTTGGTTCTGATCCTCAACCATGGTTTGTCTTTAAGTGGTAAGAAACAAGAGATTCTTCATGCCACTGTAGAAGCTTTCTGGTTCTCTAATCACACATTTAGCTGAGAGTTTAAAGCTCTGAATTTAATATTTTCCCTCTCTAAGCTGCCTAATGCTTGTGAAGCTGTCAGCCTACTCTGTAGTCCTTATAATTATCACGACTAACACATGGTGAAGTACAGTAGCTCCAAATTTTATTTCCTTACTTTCATCTGGCATTTTCTTACAAGCAACTGCAGATACTAATTTAAGCAATTATAGTACCATTGCTTGCCCTGGATTACTAGAATTTTATTTTCCACTTGTTGGAGATGATAAGGGCATTCAAGTTAAACAGGTGAGCAAATTAAACTCCTGGTGAACAACGGAAAGATGTGATGTTATCAGAACCTCAAAGCTAAGGCTGTCAGGCAGAATCTAGAGCCATGGCAGGAGGTTCCCAGTTGGAGTTGGAGCCACAGAGATGTATTAACCACTGGAGATGATGCTCGAGGGAGAGCAAGAGAGAAGGAATCTCTTGGCTTCTCCTTGCCTACTGCTGAAAGCAAAAAGAAGCGGTGAAGCCAGGGGATTCACCCGAGAGAAGCAAGAGTGGCTGGTTTTGAAGTCCTCTGTAATTCAGTTCCAGTCTTACGGTAAACTTCACTTTTTATTGAGTGAGTCCTTGTTCCTTGTTTTCAAGGGGCTCTAACTATCAGAGTTTGCACAAAGTGCTTTGGAAGCCCAGTGGAGAGAGCAGCCAGGTTTGCTGCAGGTGTGCAAGAAGGGTTATCTGTGGTCCCAGAGGTGAGAGGGAGTTTGCCAGGTGGAAAAGAGGAGCAGGTGTATGCTGGAGGGACCAGTGTGTCAGAAGTCAAGAGGAGGGGCAAGACAGGCAGCTAAAGAAAAAGGGACAGTTGTATGATAGTACGTGCCTGTGTACTAAGTCACTTCAGTCATGTTTGACTCTTTGCACGCCCCTGAACTATAGCCTGCCAAGCTTCTCTGTCCGTGGGATTCTCCAGGCAAGAACGCTGGAGTGGGTTGCCATTTTCTTCTCCAGGAGATCTTCCTGAACCAAGGATCAAACCCATGTCTCCTGCATTGGCAGGTTGGTTTACTACCAGTGTCACCTGGGAAGCCCTATATGATAGAAAAAAGTGAAAGTTAAAGTGTTAGTCACTCAGTTGTGGCTGACTCTTTGCAACCCCATGGACTGTAGCCCACCAGGCTCTTCTGCCCATGAAATTTTCCAGACAAGAATCCTGGAGTGGGTAGCCTTCTCCAATGGATTTTCTTGACCCAGGGATTGAACCCATGTCTCCTGCACCACAGGCAGATTCTTTACCATCTGAGCCACCAGGGAACCCTCTATATGATACTACCTACCTCATATTTGTTTTAAAGCTAAATGAAAAAAATAAACAGTCACTGGTACAATCTGAGCTCTAACTGTACACTAAACTATTTTAAGTGCTTTCTAAAAATTGATTCATTTAAGACTCACAAAAACCCATTAAGGTGTATCTTAAAACTACATTTTATAGATGAGAAAAAATGAAGTTTAGAGAGTTTAGTCATTTTCCCAAGGTCACACACTTACATGACCTGACCCCAAAGTCAGTCTTTACTGCTTGCTGTTCCGTTCAGTTAAGTGGATTTGGTGGGTTGGGTGAGAGATTCCAAGATGGGAATGGTTGTTTAGATGCTTACGGAAATGAGAGTGAGAGGAGAAAGGAGACAATGTGTTTCCTACCCTCACAGCACTTACAGTCTAGCTGCGGGGTAGACTCCATTGTATTCCATAACTTCCTGCATACTGTGGGTAAAAAAGGGGAGGGAAAGGTATAAAGAGCTTGAGTTTCTCAGCCGGCTGAGAAGTGAATGGGGTAATATTTGTGTGATAATTAAGGTCTGAATGGTTCTGACAACGTTGAATTACTTAATTCGTGTCTTTGAAGTACAGAAAACACAATTGTACTTTGATCCTTTCAAGTCTGGCACTCGGGCGGTGCCGAATAAAGCTCTGCGGCAGAGGGTAAGCTGTGTTTGGCTTAGGACTGCACTTTTCTGAAGCAATTTCAGAGTTATACAGATTTCTGAGGCGGACTTCTAGGTTCTTTATCTATTTGACAGACTATGGTGATAAAGGAAGCAGAGGGAAGGGAGGGACTGATTTCTTGAGAGAAACAACTGTGTGGCCAAAAGTGGGATGCAAGCACGGCCTGGGGAAGGGAACAAATCCGAGAAGCAGCCACGCCCGGGTCACGAAAGAAACCTACGCCCTACCTCCCGCCTCGGCGGCCCGTCGGCGGGAACCTGGCTGCGCTTGCGCGCGGGTTGCCAGCGACTGGAGCACTGAGGGGCGCGGCCGCAGCTGGGAGTCACGTGGTGCGCCGGCCAGCCGCCCCGCCCCTCCGCAATCGCCCCGCCCCGCCCCTTTCCCAGCGGGACGCTCGGAGCCGCCCCGAATTGCGCAGGGCGGCCAGGGGTGAGTGTCCGCGAGGGGCGCGCGTTACGCAGAGCCGGGAGATCCTGGACTGGGGTGCGGGTCGGCGGAAGGCGTAGAGGGGGCCAGGGGGACAAAATGGCGGCGGGGTACGCCCTTTCACCCCCTCCCCTCACCTGGGAGTGTGAGCGGAGAGGGACAGGGAACAGTGCTGGGGGAGGGGAGCCGCGGCAGCTCGGGAGGGCCGTGGGGTCCTCCTCCGAGGCCTGGGCATGGGGGTGGGCAGGCTCTGGGCCTGCCCTGCGGACTCATCTAGAGGTGTGAGCCACAGAGGACTCCGTGCACGCCGCGGGCCGAGAGGTGGGCGGGGGGCTGCTTTACTCCATCAGAGGGGCGGCCCAGGGCGGCCGCGGGTCGACGCTTTCGGAATGTCCAAACTGCTAGGGGCCAACGGAGGAGCAGTCCTCCCAGCCTTTCATTTGACAGGTGATCGTCACCGTGTCATTCTCAGCAGGGTTTACCACGCTTTTCCTGCACGTTGACTCGGGTATTAGCTCTGCCCGGGAAGCAGGGCGGGAAAGGTCTCTGCGTCTTACAGATGCGTGAATTGAGGCCTGGAGGTGTAAGGAGTTTAACCAGGGCCTGGCACCTGGGTGTAGTAGAACCTAACCTTCTGCCTCTTTTGGTGCTCCTTACCCAGCCCTTCATTCGCGCCTTCCCTCCGGTGCCAGTGAGGGACGGGATTGTTTGAAAGCAGGCAGAAAACTGGTCCTCCAAGCAGCACCTGCTGCTGTCAAGTGGCTGCCGCTGAGATGGGGCCCGCCCGCTAGAGAGCAGCTTCTTCCTGTTGTTGGTGAACTGTATTCCTCATTCTATTTTGTGACAAGTTATTCTAACATGAAAATAGCTCTTCAGTATAATGTCTTATTGAAGAGTCATTACTTACATATAAGCACATGTTGATTTCACCAGCGTTAGCAATTTCATTCCCATCAGTGTCAGCAATCCGAGGTGGAAGAATGGGATAAACATTGTACATTTTACCAGTGGGGAAACTGAGGTCATTCCTTGCCCCAGGTCAGCCGCTGGTAAATGGTTCATCTGGAATTAAGCTTTTTAAACTTAAGGTTGGTATTCTGACCAATGTCCCACTCGAGTTTATATTGATGCTCTGGCCCTTTTTTTTTTTTTGTCGTTGTTGTTAAATACAACTTTTCCTCAAAATGTGTTCGTGGCAGATTGATTTATGCTGCATATTGAAGTGATTTGAATAATATCCACTAAGGAATGAATATTAGTTACAGAGTCTATTTTTATTGTGATTTGAAAAGGTGTCAGTGGAAGTGTGGCTTAATGGCTTTGAAGGCAAACTGATCTGAGTTTGAATTCCAGCTCTCCTACTTGTCCTTTGACAGACAAATTTTTCTGAGCCTTGGTTTCCTCATCTGTAAAATATGGATATCATTGTCTATCTCACAAGTTTGTTGATAGCAAGTAAATGAGGTGTCTTAAGCTTTAGAACTGCTTTTGGCCCATATTAAGCACTCAGCATATGTTTTTTCCTTTTCTTTCTTTCTCCCCACTCCCTTGAGCTGCCAATGTGTTTTGTTTGTTTTTTTTTTTTTCATTTTCTGAACCCTGATGGTTTAGGTCCGTTTACCTGGTGGATATGTATGGAAGCATAATCAGTGTGGCTGTATAGATACAGTTATGAAAAAATTGGTTAATTGAGCTCCAAAGGATCTAGTGTTTTAAGCATAGACTTCAAAATTGTTCTTCCAGCTTCATAGATATTTAAGAATCTCTACATGTTGATTTGATACTGACTTCACTAATTCCTTCATTTAACCACCATATGAAGGGGATTGACATTGTCCTCTTTCACCTTGACATCCAATCACAACCCAACCTAGTTTAAAGAAGAAGCAAAAATTCTTTGGGAAATCATATAGAAACAGTCTTTAAACACTTAGAAAGTGGTAGTGGTATTTAATGGGAAGATAAATAGGATTCTCTGTAATGGTGCAGTCTAATATCCTTTGTAAAATCAGCATTTTTGAAATTGTAGAAATGAAAACGGCCAATGGCTTGTATAACTAAAATCTAATAAAAATCTGTTTCCAGTTTTATGCTGGGATGGTAACCTTTTTCACAAACGTGTGTCTGGCTTTGGTGGTAGGTCTTACGGAATAAAAAGAGAAAGATACACAGTCTATTGGTGGAGACATCCTTAAAAAATATTAGGAAGTGTTTTTTTGCTCTGTGACATGAAACACTAAAGGTTTTGTGAAACTTGTAAGTTTATTATATATTTTGAAAACACATGCGAAGTGGAGAGAATAGAACAATTAATTTCTATGTACCAATCTTATTTCAGCAATTACCTATGCACGGACAGTCTTGCCCCACAAAAGCTGTCACTTCCTATTCTTTTGGAAGCAAATCTCAGACATCATATTTCATTTGTAAAGATTTCTCTATGTGTCAAGCTTGCTTTTAATATATTGTTGGAAAGGAGAGGTAATTTTGATATTTTCAAAGAGGCATGGGTTTATGGAAGAAAATAAATATACCTCTTCAGTTCAGTTCAGTTCAGTCTCTCAGTCGTGTCCAAGTCTTTGCAACCCATGAACTGCAGCATGCCAGGCCTCCCTGTCCATCACCAACTCCCGGAGCCTACCCAAACACATATCCATTGAGTTGGTGATGCTATCCAACCATCTCATCCTCTGTTGTCCCCTTCTCCTCGTGCCCTCAATCTTTCCCAGCATCAGGGTCTTTTCAAATGAGTCAGCTTTTCGTATCAGGTGGCCAAAGTATTGGAGTTTCAGTTTCAACATCATTTCTTCCAATGAACACTCAGCACTGATCTCCTTTAGGATGGACTGGTTGGATCTCCTTGCAGTCCAAGGGACTCTCAAGAGTCTCCTCCAACACCACAGTTCAAAAGCATCAATTCTTCTGCACTCAGCTTTCTTTATAGTCCAACTCTCACCTCCATACATGACTACTGGAAAAACCANTTGTTCCATGTCCAGTTCTAACTGTTGCTTCCTGACCGGCATACAGGTTTCTCAAGAGGCAGGTCAGGTGGTCTGGTATGCCCATCTCTTTCAGAATTTTCCACAGTTTATGGTGATCCACACAGTCAAAGGCTTTGGCATAGTCAGTAAAGCAGAAATAGATATTTTTCTGGAACTCTCTTGGTTTTTCGATGATCAGCAGATGTTGGCAATTTGATATCTGGTTCCTCTGCCTTTTCTAAAACCATCATGAAATACCTCTTAGTTGATATATTCATGGTAATAAATTTAGGAATGATCAGAATTGAAAACTTCATTAAATAACTTAGGATTATAAAATGTCTGTATTGCTTTTCAGAATACTTACTTTACTGTTATACACTCATTTTCCAGTTGGCAAATGTGAAAAATTAACAATAGTTTTGTGTGTACTGACATCAGCATTGTTTAAGTTCCAGTCTCAAAAAGTAAATACTCAAGATTTTCTTTTATTTTAGAAGAGTCAAAAACATGAATGATAAATTTTATGAACGTTGGAGAGTAACTGATTGAAACCCTGATTTTTCTAGAATTTACTGACAAATATGAGACAGTTCATGGATAGAAGTGCTGTCGTTACTTTGGTTAGTTGGGCCTATATTTTTTAGACTCTTGCTGATAGCAGGCTTCTTCATATTTCGGGCATGCCATTTGATTCTTGCCTTTTCAGAACATGTGCGCCTGAACTCAGAGAGGACAGATGCCTTTCCTGGCACTTTAGCCAGCCTTCACGTTTTTATCTCTAGGACTCTCAGGTGTCTGTACATTCTGGGACTGCAGGGCAGGGCAGGACAAGTGAGACTTCAGTTCATCACAGGCAGCAATCTGTTCAGAAGCCTTGGGCCCAGTTAGTCCTAGTGTTCATTCCCTGCTTTCTAACTTTTTCGTGTGTATGTACTCTATTTTCTGCTTGGCCATTGTTTTCCTGTAGCCTGTAGTTCTCAAATTTAATTTGGGTAGCACTCTCAGTATTTTGCCATATTCATTTTTTTATATTAGTTGATTTTTCATTTATGGTGGTATTATGGTTCCTTTTAAAATTTAAGTAAAAATGTAATTCTTTTCATAGAGAAATGTTATGTAGATAATAGTACAGATGGTAGTTAGGACAAGTATAAAAGTAGTAACTGAAATTTTGGAAATTCTAAGTCCTTTTTTAAAAAAGCTTTATTGAGATATTTTGCATAGAAAATTCAACTGTTAAAGTGTACATTTCAGTGTTTTTTTTTTTTAATTTGCATCTACAAATCAGTAAATGTGACATGCCATTTAACAAACAAAAGGCTGAAAATCATATGATTATCTCAATAAATGCAGAAAAAAGCATGTGACACCATTTAACACGCATTTATGATAAACACTCTCAATACTGTGTTTAAGAGGAATATACGTCAACATAATAAAGGCCATATATGAAACAGACCTTCAGTAAATATACTTAATGGTGAAAAGCTTAAAGCTATCTCTCTAAAATTGGGGCAAGACAAAGATGCCAACTCTTGCCACTCTTATTCAACATAGTATTGGAAATCCTAGCCAGAGCACTCAGGCAGGAAAAGGAAATAGAAGGCATCCAAATTGGAAAGAAGATGTAATTCATCACTATTTGTGGATAACATGATTTTATAAATAGAAAACCCTAAAAATGCCACCAAAAAACTATTAGAAATAAATACAGGGGAATTCCCTGACAGACCACTTGTTAGGACTCCATACTTCCACTGCAGGGGGCACAGGTTGAGCCTTGGTTGAGGAACTAAGATTCCACATGCTGATAAGCCAAAAAAAGAAAGAAGAGAAATAATAACTACAGTATAGTTGCAGGATACAAAATAAAAATACAGGAATCTGTTGCATTACTATATGCTAACAGTGTGCTAGCAGAAAGATAAATTAGGAAAATAATCCTATTTAAATATGCAATAAAATAATAAAATAGGAATAAAAGTAAGGATTTGAAAGACCTTTAAACTCAAAAATATAAGACATTGTTGAAAGAAATTTAAGAAGACACAAATAAATAGATATTCCATGCTTATGGATTGGAAGAATTAATATTGTTAAAAAGGCCATATTACCCAGTGCAATCTACAGATTCAGTGCAATCCTATCAACATTCCAGGAATATTTTTCAGAGAAATAAAGCCCCAAATTATGAACTTTATATTAGAATTTATATGGAGGCACAAGATACTGAATAGCCAAAGCATCCTGAGAGAAAAGAACAAAACTGGAGGTATCCCACTCCCTGATGGCAAACTATTTTGAAAAGCCATAGTAAGCAATACAGCATGGCATTGGCAGAAAAATAGATACACTTACCAGTAGAAGAGATTTGACTAATAAACCCACTTATATATGAACTACCGATTTATGACAAAGGAACAAAACTCCTACAATGGAGGACGGACAGCGTCTTCAACAGATGGTCCTAGGAAAACTTGACAGCAAGATGCAAAAAAAAAAAAAGAGAGAAACTAGACTGCTATCTCACACTGTACACAAAACTCAAAATGAATTAATGATTTAAATGTAAGACCTGAAACCATAAAACTCGTAGAAGAAACTGTGGGTAGTATGTTCCTTGACATCAGTCTTAGCAATATCTTTCTAGATTAGTTTCTTAAGGCAAGGGGAAACAAAAGCAAAAGTAAACAAATGGGACTACATTAAATTAAAAAACTTATGTGCGGTAAAGGAAACCATCAACAAAACAAAGACAACCTACTGAGTGGAAGAAGGTATTTGCAAATGATGTATCTGATATCCAAATAGCATATGTATCCAATATTCAAAATGTATAAAGAACTAATACAGCTCAACAACAACAAAAACAATTCGTTGAAAAGTGGGCAGATGATCTGAATAGTTATTTTTCCAATGAAGACATGCAAATGACAACAGACACATGAAAAGGTGTTCAACATCATTAATTAATATGAAAATGAAAATCTAAATTATAATGAACTATTTCCTCATGCCAGGTAGAANAAGTGGGCAGATGATCTGAATAGTTATTTTTCCAATGAAGACATGCAAATGACAACAGACACATGAAAAGGTGTTCAACATCATTAATTAATATGAAAATGAAAATCTAAATTATAATGAACTATTTCCTCATGCCAGGTAGAATGGCTATTATTGCAAAGCCAAGAAATAACAAATGTTGGTGAGGATATGGAGAAAAGGGAAACCTTATGCACTGTTGGTAGGACTATAAATTGGTGCAGGCACTTTAGAAGATGGACATTCTTCAAAAATTAGGAATAGATCTACCGTATGATCCAACTATCCCACTTTCTGGTATTTATTTAAGGAATATGAAAACACTAATCTGAAAAGATAACTGTGCCCCCCATTATTTATAATCACCGAGATGTGGAAATAATCTTAAGTGCTCATCAATAGATGAATGGATAAAGAAGATGTGATATATATATATATATATATATATATTTGTATATACACATAATTAAATACTACTCAACCTCAGAAAGATGAAATATTGCCATTTGCAACAACATGGATAGAGCTTGAGTGTACTATGCTCAGTGAAGTAAGTCACATGGGAGAAAGACCAATACTGTAAGATTTCACTTATGTGAAATATAACAACAAAAAATAAGTGAACAACCCAAACCAGAAGAAACGTGGATACAGAGAACAGAATAACGGTCACCAGAGGAGAAGGGATAGGAGGGGAGTAGGGTACAATGGATAAAGGTGGTTAACTGTGTTGACAGATGGAATCTAAATTTTTGGTGAGCACATTGTTGGGTATACACAAGTAGAAATACCATGTTGTGTATGTGAAATTATGTAATGGTATAAGCCAAGGTTACCTCAATAAAAAATAAATCTTGAAAAGGCTCCTGCCAATGGTTCAGTCCCTGGGGAGTGTTCTAATTGGCTTATGGTCTCTGGCAGATACTTCAAGATTAGAAAGTAGGTCCTCATCACTTGTGGCCTATGCACTTTTTAATCAGGTGTTTTTGTGCTGATTCCTGGGTTGAGTAAATCTACCTGTGAGTCAGAAAACGAAGATCGTGGCATCTGATCCCATCACTTCATGGGAAGTAGATGAGGAAACAGTGTCAGACTTTTTTTTTTTTTTT
>SJYV01005789.1:45811-103775 GCA_006410875.1 Neotragus pygmaeus | reverse complement strand
TGTGATTTTAAATGGGATTTTTTTTTTTTTTTGCTTTCTGATAATTCATTATTAGTGTGTAAAAAAGCAACATATTTCTGTGTGTTAGCCTTGTATCCCGTAACTTTACTAAATCTACTTATCAGTTGTAATATTTTTTTGGTTGGGACCTTAGGGTTTTTTGTATATAGCATCATGTCATTTGCAAATAGGGACAGTTTTACTTATTTCCTTCCAATTTGGGTGTCCTGTTTCTTTTTATTGTCCAATTGCTATGTGTAGGATTTGCAATACTACTATGTTAAAGAGAAGTTGTAAAGGTGGAAATCCTTGTCTTGTTCCTGATCCCAGAGGAAAAACTTTCAGCTTTTCACCATTGAGTATGATGTTAGCTGTGGATTTGTCATAAATAGCCATTATTATATTCAAATGTGTTCCTTCTGTACCAACTTTGATGAAAGTTTTTGTGATGAATGGATGTTGAATTTTATCAGATATTTTTTCTGCATCTATGATTATGTGATTTTTATTCTTCCTTTTGTTAATGTTGTGTATTACATTGATTGATTTACAGATATTGGGTCATCCTTGTATCCCTGGCAAAACCCCTGATTGATCATGTGTGTGATCTTTTTATATATTGTTGAAATCAGTTTGCTAGGATTATGTTGAGGATTTTTACACCTGTATTCATCAGAGATGTTGCCCTGTAATTTTCTTTTTTTGGAGTATCTGTGTTTCTTTTTGGTATCAGCATGATGGTGGCATTGTAGGATGAGTTTGGGAATTTATTCCTCTTTAACTTTTTGAAATAGTTTGAGAAGGATAAGTATTAGTTCTTCATGTGTTTGGTAGAATTCCACTATGAAGCCATCAGTTCCTGAACTTTTGTTTGCTGTTTTTTTTGTTTTTTTACTAATTCAGTCTCACTGCTAGTGATTGGTCTGTTCAGGTTGTCTATATCTTCTTGATTCTGTCTTAGAAGTTAGTGTGTTTCTAGAAATTTTTTCATTTATTCTATTTGTTGCCGGTTTGTTGCCATATTCTCATATGACTTTGTAGTATTCTCTTACGATTTTTTTTGTATCTCCATGATATTGGATGTAGTTTCTTCTCTTAATTTCTCATTTTGTTTATTTGGATCCACTTTCTTTTTTTCTTGATGAGCCTGGCTGAAGGCTTTAAATTTTGTCATTTCAGAAAACCAGGTGCTGATTAAATTGATCTTTTCTATTTTTTGGTCTCTATTTTATTTCCTCTCTGGTCTTTATTATTTCCTTCCTTCTGCTCACTTTGAGCTTTTTGTTCTTTTTTTTTTTCCTAATTACATTAGATGCTAGATTGGATTATTTGTGAATTTTTTTGTTTGTTTGTTTCCTGACATAGGCTTATATTGCTATAAACTTCCCTCTTAGATTTGCTTTTGCTGCATCACATAGGTTTTGGAGAGCTGTGTTTTTATTTTCATTTGTCTGAGGATAATTTTTGAGATTCTTTTTGATTTGTTCATTAATCCCTTGTTGCTTTTATTAGTGTGCTGCTTGGTCCCCATGTGTCTGTGTTTTTCTCATTTTTCTTCCTGTAATTGATTCTTTTTTCATACCATTGTGGTTAGAAAATTGCTTGATATAAACTTTCTTCAATTTGTTTAGACTTGTTTTGTGGCCTAGCATATGATCTATTCTGGGGAACATTCCTTGTGCACTTGAAAAGAATGTGTTGATGTATATCTACTTGTTTTAAACTGGTAGTCGTTTAAATCAAAACATATTCTAAAAGATCTGCATTTTTCTCACTCCCACTATATTTTGTATTCTTTACATTATATTTTACATCTTCATATGTATCCCTTAACTGTTTGTTGTAGTTATAGTTGATCTTACAGTTTTTATCTTTTCATTTTTATGCTGAGTTATTTAAATGGTTGATCCTCAGCCTTTGCTGTATATTTACCATACCACAGCCCTAAATAGTAAGAGCTAAATGGTTACTTACTTTAATAGTGGAATTTTCCTTTAATAGAAATTCTTACTTCTTTTCTTTTCAACTTAGGGAAGACCTTATAACATGTCTTTTAGGATCGGTTTAGAGTTGATGAACTTTTACGTTTTGCTTGTCTGAGAAGTTCTTTATCTCTCTTTCAGTTCTGACTCATAATTTTGCTGGGTAGAGAGTATCCTAGTTTTTCCCTTTCAGCATTTAGAATATTTCCTGCCACTCCTGTGTGGCCCGCAGGCTTTCTGCAGAAGCCTTATGGGTGTTCCCTTGTATATGACTGTTTTTCTCTTGTTGCTTTTAGAATTCTCTCTTTAAGTTTTGCCACTTTAATTATGATATGTTTTGGTATAGGTCTGTTTGGATTCATTTTGTTTGGGACCCTCTGTGCTTCCTGTATCTGATTATCTGTTTCCTTCTTCGGGTTTGGAAAGTTTTCAGCCATGATTTTATCAAATACACTTTTAAATGTTTTCCTTCTCTCTTCTCCTTCTGGGACCCCTATAATGCAAATCTCAGTATGCTTGGTGTTTTCTTAGTTGTTGCTTAAACTGTTCTGATTAAAAACTTTTTTCTCACCTGTGGTGGATTCATGTCGATGTATGGCAAAGCCAATAGAGTATTGTAAAGTAAAATAAAGTAANGACCCCTATAATGCAAATCTCAGTATGCTTGGTGTTTTCTTAGTTGTTGCTTAAACTGTTCTGATTAAAAACTTTTTTCTCACCTGTGGTGGATTCATGTCGATGTATGGCAAAGCCAATAGAGTATTGTAAAGTAAAATAAAGTAAAAATAAATAAATAAATAAAATTTTTTCTTACTGTTGTCTTTGGGTGATTTCCATTTTCCATTTTTCCAGATAACTTGGGAAATCTTCCATATCACCTAGTCTGCTCTTAACTTCCTTCTAGTTTTTTTCTAAATTTCATTTATTGCATTCTTCAGATCTAACTGGTTCTTTTTTGTTTTCTAGTTCCTTTTTAAAACCCTCTCTGTGTTCATCTATTCTTCCCCCTAATTTAGTTAGCATTCTTATTCCTGTTTTGATCTCTTTTCCTGATAAATTGTTTATATTTTTTTGTTTTTTGCTTTCCTTTCACTTTAAATAAATTCCTCTGTCTTCTCATTTTGATCAACTTTCTGTCTCTGTAAAATTAGGTGAAACTGTTAAGTACGGTGATCTTAAAGGGGTATCCTTATGTGTCCGTGTGAGCCTGTTGGCTTTGGTGGGAGAGCTGGATTTGAAGTGAGCACGAGTCACATCTTACCCCAGATTTGCTGGAGCTGTCACTCTGGTGGGAGGTGGGGCTGTAGAAGGAAGAGCAAGAGTCAGAACCAGGTGTGCGCCAGGACTTNAGACGGCAGCCCACCAGGCTCCCCCGTCCCTGGGATTCTCTGGGCAAGAACACTGGAGTGGGTTGCCATTTCCTTCTCCAATGCATGAAAGTGAAAAGTGAAATTGAAGTCGCTCAGTCGTGTCTGACTCTTAGCGACCCCATGGACTGCAGCCTACTAGGCTCCTCTGCCCATAGGATTTTGCAAGCAAGAGTACTGGAGAGGGGTGCCATTGCCTTCTCCGATTTCCCCTAAGAACAGTTTATAATAGTTCCCTCTGGATGTATTGTTTCATTTGCTGATGCTGTGAGCACTCATTTTTCTTCTCAATATGTAAGAGCTTTAAATTACTATATGTATCGAGTACTAGGAGACACAGAAGAGAAGTGTTTGATCCCTGGTTCAGGAAAATCCCCTGGAGTAGGAAATGGCAACCCACTCCAGTATTATTGCATGGAAAATTCCATGGACAGCAGAGCCTGGTGGACTAAGTCTATGGGTTTTCAAAGAGACATGACTGAGCATGTGCATTCACACACACATGCACACACATGTACAGTTCAGGGACTATAATAGGTATCTTTACCTACCTTATTAGTCATCATAGCAATCAAATGAGTTACATATTATTACCTCTGTAGATAAAGAATTGAACCTCAGCGAGTTTAACTAGTTTGCCCAAGGTTATACAGTTCTTAAATAATTGGAATAACACAGCTCTCAAGAGTCTGGGTTCACCTCAAGTATGTCTGACCCTTAAACTTACATTTTAACAAGAATGCTTACAAAATCCAGTGGGATTTTTCTTCAGTTTAAGATGAATAAATTCACTTTTTACTATTCTTAAGTGCTTTAAAAAATATTTCCACTTATTTTTAAATGAACTATTGAGATATCTTGGATGTCCTTCAATTTCAGCTTCATACACAAAGTGGTCTGTGGTGGTCCTGTTCCTGAAAATGCTATGTCTATCAGGGACTAGTAGGGGTTACCATGAACTGGGGAGAAGCACATCCTAACATTTCAAAATAAAATTAGGGGCAGGGGATTAAGGGACTTCCTGGTAGCTTAGGCAATAAAGAATCTGCCTACAATAAAGGAGATCTAGATTCGATTCCTGGGTCAGGAAGATCCCCTGGAGAAGGAGATGGCAACCCACTCCAGTACTCTTGCCTGGAAATTCTCATGGACAGAAGAGCCTGACCCCGCATGAGGTGGAGGAGTCTGGCAGTCTTACAGTCCATAGAATCACAAAGAGTTGGACACTACTGAGCTACTAACACTTTCCCTTTCAGAGGATTAAGAGATATGAACTGTTTTGTATAAAATAAATAAGCAACAAGGATATATCATACAACAGAGGACCATAACCAACAACCTGTAATGGAGTATAATCTATAAAAATATTGAATCACTATGCTGATCACCTCAAACCAATATAATATTGCAAATCAACTAAACTTCAATAGAAAATAAAACAAAATTTCAAAATAGAGACTGCATCTCATATGGCATATCATAAATGTCTTAAAGCTTATTTTGCCAGGTTTTTCTTTTCTTTTTTTTTTTTTCAGGCATTATACACCAAGTCCATTAGGTAGTCAAGATCCCCTTTAACTGAGGCTTGGTACCTTTCATGTTCTTCAGAAAGAGGGACAGTCCAAACCTGTGCTCCTGTTTGGCTTGGGGTTGAAGATGCTCTGTGGATTGTGTTTGGACTCTCCACAGCTATGGAAGGAAAACCTGTCCTCACTAGTGCATGCTCAGGGAAATGAATATCTGGCTCTGCTTACACATTACCATGTGCTTTTCCCACTACACAAACTGCATGATCTCCATAAATAAGACTGGGTCTGTGGTGCCAAAGATGAACCAAAGTTGAGGCCACTCCTCTTTGCTCCATGTGCTGGGGTGATGATTGGTCTCCAGGGGGTTTTCCTGACTCTCCACCTCTGCCTGGTCAGCAGCCTTTCCTTGCAGTCTACGTTGGGGCTGTTGTGCTGGAGTTTTGTGGGCAGGAACTTTCTCTTGTTGACTGGGTCCCCCAAAGCCTGCTTCCCAGCTCTTCTTCTGGGCCATGGAGCAACTGTGTGCAGCACTGCTGGTCCTGGAGTGTCTCCTGGCGAGGTAGGGTGTGCCTGCGGCTCTCCCTAGTTATGGGGACACCAGTAGTGGAGCTCTCAAACAGTGTTCAGCCACATGAACTCTCAAAGAGGCAGACATCCTGCCTGGGCCATCAGTGACAAATCATAAGAACTTAATTTTATCTATAACTTTGTTTTTGGGGGCTCCAAAATCACTGCAGATAGTGATTGCAGCCATGAAATTAAAAGACGCTTACTCCTTGGAAGGAAAGTTATGACCAACCTAGACAGCATATTGAAAAGCAGAGACATTACTTTGCTAACAAAGATCCGTCTAGTCAAAGCTATGGTTTTTCCAGTGGTCATGCATGGATGTGAGAGTTGGACTGTGAAGAAAGCTGAGCGCCGAAGAATTGATGCTTTTGAACTATGGTGTTGGAGAAGACTCTTGAGAGTCCCTTGGACTGCAAGGAGATCCAACTAGTCCATTCTAAAGGAGATCAGCCCTGGGATTTCTTTGGAAGGAATGATACTGAAGCTGAAACTCCAGTACTTTGGCCACCNCATGGATGTGAGAGTTGGACTGTGAAGAAAGCTGAGCGCCGAAGAATTGATGCTTTTGAACTATGGTGTTGGAGAAGACTCTTGAGAGTCCCTTGGACTGCAAGGAGATCCAACTAGTCCATTCTAAAGGAGATCAGCCCTGGGATTTCTTTGGAAGGAATGATACTGAAGCTGAAACTCCAGTACTTTGGCCACCTCATGCGAAGAGTTGACTCACTGAAAAAGACTCTGATGCTGGGAGAGATTGGGGCATCAGGAGAAGGGGACGACCGAGGATGAGATGGCTGGATAGCATCACCGAGTCGATGGATGTGAGTTTGAGTGAACTCCGGCAGTTGGTGATGGACAGGGAGGCCTGGCGTGCTGCGATTCATGGGGTCGTAAAGAGTCAGACACAACTGAGTGACTGAACTGAACTGAACTGATAAACCTGGAGATTATTATTAATCTTATAATTAGTCTTCCAGAAAGTTTGTTGAGATAAAATCAAGTCCAGCAAAACACTTGGGCACTCCCCTATTGTTATTTCATTTATGGGAAACTATCTGGTTAATCTTTTCATACCAAGTGATAAATTTACTAGTTTCTCATTGCCACCACAGTTGAATTAGTCACCTCTTGCTGCATAACAAATAACCACAAACTCTTATAGCATACAGTAGCAAGTATTTATTTCTTGGCCACTTGTCTTCAGTTCAGTTGAGTTTGGCTGATTTTTAAGGCTGGCCTTGGTTTCTGGCCATGGCTTAGTTTTGGACTTCCTTCTGAATTCATGTTTCCAGATTCAGCAAATAAAAATACACATCCCTCAGTTAAATTTGAACTTCAAATAAGCAACAAATAATATTTTAGTGTAAGTATATAGTATTTTAGTGTAAGTATGTGTAAGTGTGCATAGGGCATCCTTACATAAAAAATTATTTGTTGTTTATCTGAAATTCCAGTTTAATGAGGCATCCTGCATTTTACCTGGTAACCCTATTTCTGACAGCACAAGGGAGCAATTCCCGTCATGCAAACACATTCCAAATCTTGGCTAGGGTTGTGTCTTCTAATACCCCATTGGCCAAAGCAAATCACGTGATGAAGTCCAAATCATGGATAGGAAATGGGGAGAGGACACGTCTCCTGAAGACGTAGGAGAGGCAGACAGTAAATATTAGTGAAGAGTGATCCAATCTGCCAGAGTGCAAATTAATTACTTTATAACCTTTGTTATGAAGCTTGGATAAAGACTTTTAGAAAGACCAATTGGATTTCATTCTCTGGATCTCCACTCACGTGGGTAACTTTTGTTTTACTTACTCTTTTCATCCTGATTAACCAAGAAATATCATTGATTAAACAGGGGCTGCTTGGTTTCTCCATAAGAAATTCATGTTGTCTGTCTCCTAATAGTTTGTCTTTGATTAGGTATTCAACAGGAAAAATTCTGGGAATGGCACTGATTTTATGAAAGCAGCTATTGATTTAATCAAATATTTCATTAGAAATCATATTTCATTGTGTACCAATTATTTCAATGACTAGCAGACAAAATTTTCTCTTGAGAAAGTTAATTGAAGGATTTCAGCAACATGGATACCAAACTGATATGAAATCTCCCACTTGACTATATATATGCATATATATGGATTCTGGATATAATTTTTTGTTTTATTTATTTATTGACCATACTGAGTGGCTTGCGAGATCTAACCTAAGTCCATGACAGTGAAAGCACTGAGTCCTAACCCCTGGACTGCAAAAGAATTCCTATTCTCAACATCACTTTTATTTTTTGGCTGTGCCATGGCATGCAGGATCTTAGTTTCCCAACCAGGGATTAAACTGTGTCCCCTGCAGTGGAAGCGCAGCGTCTTAAACTGAACCACCAAGGAAGTCCCTGGATATAATTTTTAAAATAATAAATTTCTTGCATTGTTTTGAGAATGTAAACTGATACAGCCACTATGGAGAACAGTATGGATATTCCTTTGAAAACTAGAAATAAAACTACCATATGACCCAACAATCCCACCACTAGGCATATACTCTGAGGAAATTATAATTAAAAAAGACACAGGTACTCCAATGTTCATTGCAGCACTATTTACAAAGGCTAGGACATAGAATCAACCTAGATATCCACTGACATAAGAATGGATAAATTGCGGTATATACATACAATGGAATATTACTCAGCCATAAAAGGAACACATTGAGTCAGTTTTAATGAGGTGGATGAACCTAAAGCTTATTGCACACAGTGAAGTGAATCAAAGAGAAAAACAAATACCATATATTAACACATATATATGGAACCTAGAAAGATGGTACTCATGAACCTGTTTGCAGGGTAGCAGTGGAAATGCAGACATAGATAACAGACTTGTGGACACAGTGGGGGGAGGAAGGGGTGGGATGAACAGAGAGAACAGCAATGAAGCATATACACTGCCATATGTAAAAGAGATAGTTGATAAAATTTGCTCTATGATGCAGGGAGCTCAAACCCAGTGCTCTGTGACTACCTAGAGGAGTGGGATGAGAAGGGAAGTGAGAGGGAGTTTCAAGAGGGAAGGGACATTTGTATGCCTATGACTGACTTATGTTGATATATGGCAGAAACCAACATGTTATTGTAAAGAAATTTTGAAAAAGTTAGTTGTTCAGTTGTGTCCAACTTTTTGTGCCAAGGAAGTTATCCTCCAATTAAAAATATAGAAATTAATAAAAATTAAAAAAGAAAGAAAACACAAATTTCCAGATTCCAAAATGAAGCTGGAACTTAAGACCAAATTTTTCAATCTGTGAACTGATGCTGAAGCTTCTTCAGGATAGGAACCAATGACTCTGGGCTAGGGTTTTAACCCCCTTACTGGGCCCAAAAGATTACAAAAGAGTCTGGAAGGATCTCTCATCTGAGATAGCCAGAACTGGAAATTCTTAGCAAGAGAAGCCCAGTGAATCTTCTTCTATGTGAATGTTGATAGAAGAAAAACAAAATCTATATGTAGAACTTCTTATAATATAAATGAGTTTAAAATCCAATTTTAGTCTTTGCTATGGTGTAGGAATATCAGGCTGAGAAAATCATCTGTCTTGGGCCAGAGAAATCCCTGGAACTCCCAGCAATAGCAAGGTCTAAACCATTATGAGGGTGAACCAGTGGAGGTCCATTTCCTCTTGTGATGTGTCACTATTTGTCATGAGTTAATGTTCTTCAGGAATTGCTTTTGCCTTAGAATGTTCGTGTTCCTTGGGTGTGGAAGCACTCTATGACTCTATTTTTTATTTACTAACCAGCTATTGGTCTTGGTTGCCCCTGAATAGGGGGGGTTCTACTCTTAGCAGTTTGATGTTATGATGACAAATAATACTTTCCTCCACTCCTTCAACCACGTAGTTACCTAACACCAGAAACCACACAGTTCATCTGTATAATGGNTTCTGCTTCCTCTGCCTTGTTTTGGGAGCAAGGAAGCAAGTGTATGCCTGCCCTTAATGAGTGGAATTCAGGTTTCTCACAGTTCCCCTGCCAATCCCACTGGTTTGCACACCAGTGAAGGAGATTTGTCTTTCTGGTCTCAGACTCTAGGCCTGGGGTGCCCAGTATGTGGTTCAAACCCTTCTCTTTCCAAAGAGGCTCTCCAAATCCAAGTAACTCCCCTACTCTGTGCCCCCTCCTTCAGGTGTGGGTTCCCGCCTGATCACTGCTCTTTGCTTGCTTTCCTTCTTGACTGTGTGGATCTTTCTTTATAGCGTTTGTTATGTAAGAGTCTTTCCACCAGGCTCCACATTGCTTCTTGTCTATTTCCAATCTGTTGTCCAGTGCATATGGATCATATAATGTTAATACATAAATTTGTGTCTCCCTTAAAAAATTGTTGGTATCTTGCCTACAGTTGTCTTTATTGGAAAGTTCACTAATTGATTCTGGAATGACCAAAAGAAAAAGGTCAAAAGAGGTAATTCTGCTTAATCAACAAACCAGCCTACTTCCTTCCTTTCCTTAAAAATCTTTGTTCAGTGCCTAGCATTTTAAACATACTATCTTAAATAGAGGAAAAGGAAGATCACTGAAATGCTGATCTTGTCTTTCAAGATTCTAAAATGTAATAGAGGAGAAAATTGTCATCCAAAGGAAATGGGGGAAAAATATCACACCAGTTGAACATCTTTATGTGCTGGTCTTTATGTCTTATTTAAAAAACCATTTGGGGACTTGTTATGTAACTGATATTGTGTTAACTAGTAGAAACTCTAGTGTGCTACCATTTAACTGTAAAGTAGATACTATTCTCTTTACTCAAGAGAAAACTAAAGTTCTGAGGGATTTATGACTTGTGCAAAAGGTTATGTAATTAGTAACTGTAATAATTTGCTAAATTGAGATTCAGTCCCATATTACTGTGCTGTCTTTCTCACTGTGTTGTGCTGATTTCAGTGGAAGTGTTTCTCATCTAATCCTCCTAACAACCTTATAAATTAAGGATAGCCTTGATTTCCGCCCTCCCCAAACTGTGTGTCCTTTGATCAATTTTACTGAGGTATAGTTTACAAAAAGTATGCCCAGTTTTTTTAAAGTGGGCAGTTCAGTTAGTAAGAACACAATTATACATAATTATGTACCGCTGCTGCAATCCATCTTCCCAGAAAGTCCCTTTGTAATTCTTTCCAGTCCTTCCCCTCTAACTAAGGTAACTCTCTTTTGATATTTCCACCTGGGGTTAGTTTTACATGTTCTAAAACTTGATATAAATGGAATCATTCAGAATTTATTTTTTTGCATCTAGCTTCTTTTTCTGAGCAGAGTGTCTGAGATACCTATTTTATTGTATATTCATTCCTTTGTATTGCTCTCTGTTCTACTATATAGATGTACCAAGATTGGATTATCTTTTCTTTTTGATATTTGGGTTGTTTCCAGTTTGGAGAAATTATGAGTAAAGCCCATTTGAATATTTGTAAATAGGTCTTTGCGTGGAAAAAATTCTCTTGGGTAAGCAAACTAGCCTTCATTTTTATGGGTTAGAATACTGATATTTGAAGAGGCTGAATAACTTCTCATAGTCATATAACCATTTGGTTGACTCCAGTGCTTGTATACACTTTTTCTACTGTATCATACTTCTCCCTGCTTTTCAGAAGTGATGATTACAGGTCAAGTAGTCTTGGAATTCAGATGAAGATCTCTTTCACCTGGGGATATCAAAATGGGCTTCATGAAGAGGACTTTTTTGAGTTGGTCTTGATGAATTGGTAGGCTTTGAGTATGTATTGGGTGAGAAGAGAGGAACATTTTGAGCAAAGATTCTTTAACATGGGTTTTGTTTGTTAGTAAACAGTATTTAATGAGTGTCTCTCAGAAACCAGACACTCTCCTGTATTCTGAGGCTGTAGCAGTAACCCCAAAACAAAGATCATCATGCAGTAACTTTCTTGGCGGGAGAGAGGAACAGTACACCAAGTAAATTTAAGTAATGAGTGCTGTAGAGAACAAGTGGGATAGTCAGGATAAACAGATTGCAGTTTTAAAGAAGAGTGCTTTCGTAGGCCTCACTTGAGAAAGTTACATTTAGGCAAAGATGGAGTCAATCCTGAGCATTCCAGATGAGGACTTTAAAGTGCAAAGCCCTGAGGCAGGAGTGTGTCTGGCATGTTGGGGAACTTAAAGAGGCCGTGTCGGTGAGCTGGAAAGAACACCAGAGGAGAGAGGAGTAGGAGATGTAGTCAGAGATGTATGAGGAGTTAGGAAGTTTAGAGTGTGGGGACTTTGACCACTGTGGAGGCTTTGACTTTGACTTTTCATGAGACGTAGAGGCATTGGAGAGTTGTGAACAGAGGTGGTGTATTTTTTAAAATGTAACATTTTTATTGAGACATAATCCATATACCAACAAATCACCCAGTTAAAAAATGTTTTTTAGTACATTCACAGAGTTGTGCAATCACCACCATCTTGAATTTTAGAACATTTTTATCATCCCCCAAAGAAACACTAAACTCATTAGCAGTAGCTCCCATTTTCATCTGACTCTAGCCCTGCTGCTGCTGCTAAGTTGCTTCAGTCGTGTCCAACTCTGGGCGACCCCATAGACAGCAGGCCACCAGGCTCCCCTGTCCCTGGGATTCTCCAGGCAACAACACTGGAGTGGGTTGCCATTTCCTTCTCCAATGCATGAAAGTGAAAAGTGAAAGTGAAGTCGCTCAGTCTTGTCCAACTCATAGCAACCCCATGGACTGCAGCCTACCAGGCTCCTCTGTCCATGGGATTTTCCAGACAAGAGTACTGGAGTGGGGTGCCGTTGCCTTCCTAGCTTTGGATTTCTTTGAATGAAGATTTGACCACCATTAAATAGGTTCCNAGCAACCCCATGGACTGCAGCCTACCAGGCTCCTCTGTCCATGGGATTTTCCAGACAAGAGTACTGGAGTGGGGTGCCGTTGCCTTCCTAGCTTTGGATTTCTTTGAATGAAGATTTGACCACCATTAAATAGGTTCCCTGAAAAGTAGGATCTGTTCTGTGTAGACCCTTAAGTAATCTATAATTAAGATATTCCGATCAAATCTCAGTTGTTGAAAGTTCCTAAGGAAAGGTTACACAGTGTTTTATATATTGAGTTGGAATTCGTTAGTGGGTCATAATTCAGTAAAAACAGTATTTAAATAATGAAATAGAGCAGGAAATATTAGAGTGCATCTCTCACAATAGAGGTAAATGTAACTTCATGAAACTTTGTTTCAATATGAAGTATGTATTTATAGATTATAGTAAAAGAAGTTTGAAGCCTCCAGATTAGGATATCAGAGACTGTTTATGTAATTAATACTTTTTCTCTTCCATTTAATTATTTTTGGAGAGCATTGAGGTATAGTTCAGCATAAAACATGCTATAGTATAACCAAATGAAATATAAAGGAGTAATGTTTTTGTTGTTGTTGAATATAATGAGAAACTTAATGGGAATGAAATTTTTATCTTTTTATAAACAAATATGATTTTATGACAGTGGTATGGCTAATAGTATGTACTGTATATATTTTTTTATTATAGGAATCATACTGCATGGATTTGTGTGGTAAATGAGCTTCTTGGCATAGAAAGGAATTAAAAAATGATGGTAAGTGATCAGTTTACCTTAAACATTAACCTTAGTTTTTTTAGCCTCCTTCTACCTCCTTTCCTTCCTTCCCATTTTTCATTCATCATCCTTTTTGATGTAATATTTGTTACCTATAAGATACTCCATGGAACACGTGTTATATAGCACAGCAGTTAAGGTAACTAACAGTCAGTGTACTGTTCAACCCTAGAGCCATAGACTGTCACTCTTAACGTTTGTATGACCTAGGGCAAGAATACAGATGGAAGTTAGCTTTTTTCTTAATGTCTTAATCTTAAAAAGTTATAAATTAGTTTATGTCAACAGCTTGACCTACTTTCCTACCCAGGGCTCAGCCAGGTCTTAAAGGAGAAATGCTCTCCCTGGGGTTGGCAGGGTGGAAGTTGGGCCAGGATGGTCTCTGAATCTTAGATGGGCACTACTGTGGTGAAACTCCCCAGAAACCCTGGGCAGATGAGTTCTACTTTTTAAACTCAAGATTTATAGGCAGTTCTAAGTATCTACTCAAACTATTTCACTCAAACCCAGGAGGAGGAGGAAATGCAGTTTATGGGATAATCCAGGTGCCTAGAGACTTCTTTAGGAAATGGGGGGTGTCCATTTTTAAGTAAAATTAGATATTTTTATCTTGGTTTCCCAGCACAGAGGCTGTGCTTTGCGTTCTTCCTTCTCTTCCTCATTGTTTGTTCTTAGGGTGGGGAGGCCTCAGTTCTGTGTGTGAATCCCTCTCTATTAATTCCTATATACCCAATTAGTTACTTGCTATCTTTCTGCTTTGACATTTTTGATGTTTTGATAATTTGATTGGTATAATCTTCTAAAGAGTAGGACTTAGGGCAGGAGCCTCCTCTTTTGGGTGTAAATGTAGGATTATATTTACTTATATTTTCCTTTCCTATCTCATCCTGACCCATTCCACACTCCAGTTTCTTTTATATCTTAAAGACATAAATAATAAGTTCTGAGTTTTACATTTTTAAAATCTGTCATTTGAGGTCATTTTTCTTCTGCCGTTTATATTCTGAGAATTTCTTACGGTGAGGGCCGTTCAGTCCTAAGCTCTGTTTCTGTTTATCTGAATCTTTTTTCCTGCCCTGATTTTCAAAGATGGTGTTGCTGAGTGTAGAAGTCTAGATTAAGAAAATTTTCTCTCAGTATTCTGAAAACGTTTATTCCACTGTTTCAGCCTCTTTTTAGTCTTCCCGAAGGTTGTGTGCTTTATTTGTTTATGGCTGTGCTGCGTCTTCGCCACTGCACGGGCTTTTCTCTGGCTGTGGACAGTGGGCGCTGCTCTCCAGCTGCGCCGTGCAGGCCTCTCGTCCCAGTGGCTTCTCTGCGGTGGAGCTCCGGCTCCAGGATGCGTGGACTTCTGTAGCTGTGGCACAGGGGCTCAGTCGCTCCACAGCATGTGGGATTTTCCTGGATCAGGGATCGAGCCCACGTCTCCTGCATTGGCAGGCGGGTTCCTTACCACTGTGCCTCCAGGGAAGCTTCTCTTTTTGATTTTTTGATATTTCTTTTGCTTTTTGATTTGTTTTGTTTTAATATTATATACAATGTTTCATGCTTGCTAAGTCGATTTAGTCATGTCCTACTCTTTGTGATCCTATGGACTGCACACTGCCAGGCTCCTCTGTCCATGAAAATTTTCCAGCCAATACTAGAATGGATTGCCATGCCCTCCTTCAGGGGATCTCCCTGACCCAGGGATCGAACCCGCATCTCATTGTTTCCTGGGTTGGCAGGTGGGTTCTTTACCACTATACAATGTTTATGTGGTTCAGAATGCAAACTCTTTTTTTTTAATATATGCATTTTGTTGAAGTATAGTTGACCTACAGTGTTTCAGGTACACAGCAAGGTGATTCTGTCATACATATACACATACTATATTTCAAATTATTTTCGATTATAGGTTCTTGCAAGGCATTGGCTGTAGTTCCCTTTCATATAGTAAGCCTTTCTTATGTATCTGTTTTTTAAATTAGATATCTAGCTTTCTGTTCATACTAAGTCAAACAGGTAGAATCAAAATGTCATAAATTTTTTAGCTAGGCAAAAGTCATACGTTTTCTAAAATATATAATTATACATAGTATTTATGTATTTATGTGTAAAGGCTTTTCTGCTATGCTTGATAAAGGCTTGAGAAAGAATAAAAGAGACAGAGAAATTGGAAAACATAAACTAAATGAAATGGGAGCACTGAATATAAAAGAAGAAATGGAACAAACTAGATAAAAGTAAAAGATCATATAGTCCAATTTTTAAATATGATTGCTCATTAGAAACACATCTGGAACTTTTTAGAAAAAAAGCAATACCTGGGCATTTGTATTTTTCAAAAAATTCCAAGGTAATTCTGGTATGTATCTTGATTTTAAAAAGTGATTAGAAATTTTTCTATTAAATGGTAGCTTTAGTGATATAGAATTCTATTATTTTCTGTTGACTGATCATGATACAATGCTATTAAGTGAGTAATAGTTAATCACAATAGTAAAACTTTTTATTTTTTAAAATTTAAATTTATTTATTTTAATTGGAGGCTAATTACTTTACAATATTGTATTGGTTTTGCCATACATCAACATGAATCTGCCACGGGTGTACACATGTTCCCCATCCTGAACTCCCCTCCCACCTCCCTCCCCGTACTGTCCCTCTGGGTCATCCCAGTGCACCAGCCCCGAGCATCCTGTATCCTGCATCAAACCTGGACTGGCAATTCGTTTCTTATATGATATTATACATGTTTCAGTGCCATTCTCCCAAATCATCCAAATAAAAGATAATTATATTTGTAAGTTACAATGGAAACATGATTGACCTAACAATATAAAATAATTAGAGGGGTTAAGTAGAGTGATATGGTTAAATGGAAGTGCATACATGCACATGTTTTTATCCACCCAGCCAGTCTAGGTCACTTGTCCATTCCCCTGGCATTTAATCTGTTTACATTTAAGGTAATTATCCATATATAAGATCTTATTCCCACTCGTAATTGTTTTAGGTTTATTTTGTGTGGGTATTTTCCTTCTCTTGTGTTTCCTGCCTGAAGAAGGAACTTTATGCCTAGAGAGGTTCCTTTAGCGTTTGTTGTAAAGCTGATTGGTGGTGCTATTCATAACTTAAAAGTTAGCTATTCGTAACTTTTGTTTGTCTGGAAAGCTTTTGATTTCTTCCATCAGTCTGAACAGAGTCTTGCTGGGTGAAGTATTCTTGGTTGTAGTTCTTCCCTTTCATGACTTTAAATGTATTGTGCCAATCCCTTCTGGCTTGTAGAGTTTCTCTTGAGAAGTCAGCTGATAATCTGATGGGAGTCCTTTGTATGTTATTTGTTATTTTTCCCTTTTTGCTTTTAATATTTTATCTTTGTCTTTAATTTTTGTCAGTTTGATTACTATGTGTCTAGGTGTGTTCCTCCTTGGGTTGATCCTGCCTGGGACTCTGAGCTTCCTGGACTTGGTCGACTATTTCCTTTCCCATGTTACGGAATTTTTCAGCTATTATATTTTCAGATATTTTCTCAGGTCCTATCTCCCTCTCTTCTCCTTCTGGGACCCCTATAATGTGAATGCTGGTACATTTAATGTTGTCTCAGAGGTCTCTTAGGCTGTCTTTGTTTTTTTTTTCATTCTTTTTTCTATATTCTGTTCTGCAGCACTGATTTCCACCATTCTGTCCTCAGGTCAGTTGTCCGTTCTTCTGGCTCAGTTGTTCGGCTATTAATTCCTTAGTCTAGTGTGTGGTTCATGTCTGGTTGTTTGTTATTTAGTTCTTCTAGGTCTTTGGTAAATATTTCTTATATCTCCATTCTGTTTCTGATATCCTGATCATTTCACTACAATTATTCTGAATTCTTTTTCTAGAAGGTTGCCTATCTCCACTTCATTTGGTTGTTTTTCTGGGGTTTTATCTTATCCCTTCATCTGGGACATAACTCTCTGCTTTTTCATCCTAATGATTAACTTCCTGTGATGTAGTTTTTGTTCTAGCTGTGGTGGAATTGTGGTTCTTCCTGCGTCTTCTCTCTGCTCTCTGGTGGGTGAGGCTAAGAGCTTGTGTAAGCTTCCTCATGGGAAAGTGGTTGTTTCTTTTGTTCAGTCGCCAAGTTGCATCTGACTCTTTTCAACCCCATGGACTGAAGCACACTGGACTTTACTGTCCCTCACCTTCTCCCAGAGTTTGTCCAAGTTCATATCCATTGAATTGGTGATACCATCCAGCTATCTCATTCTCTTGTCACCCCCTTCTTCTCCTGCCCTCAGTCTTTCCCAGCATCAAGGTCTTTTCCAATGAGTCGGCTCTTCACATCAGATGGCCAAAGTATTGGAGCTGGAGCTTCAGCTTCAGCATCAGTGGTAATGAGTATTTAGGGTTGATTTCCTTTAATATTGACTGGTTTGATTGCCTTTCAGCCCAAGGGACTCTCAAGAGTCTTCTCCAGCACCACAGTTCGAAAGCGTCAATTCTTCCGCACTCTGCCTTCTTTATGGTCCAGCTCTCACATCTGCATATGATTACCGGAAAGACCATAGCCTTGACTATACAGATCTTTGCTGGCAAAGTAATGTCTTTGCTTTTTAATATAATATCTGGGTTCGTCATAGATTTTCTTGCAAGGAGCAATTGTCTTCTAATTTCATGGCTGCAGTCACCATCCACAGTGATTTTCGAGCCCAAGAAGAAGAAATCTGCCACTGCTTCCACCTTTCCCCCTTCTATTTGCCATGAAGTGAGGGCACCAGATGCCATGATCTTAGTTTTTTTAATATTGAGTTTTAAGCTAGCTTTTTCACCCTTTTTCCACTTCATCAAGAGGCTCTGTAATTCCTCTCTGCTTTCTGCCATTAAAGTGGTATCATTTGCATATCTGAGATTGTTGATATTTCTCCTGGAAATCTTGGTTCCAGCTTGTAACTTATGTAGCCTGGCATTTCGTATGATGAGCTCTGCATATAAGTTAGATAAACAGGGTGACAATAAACAGCCTTGTTGTAGTCCTTTCTCAATTTTCAACCTGTCAGTTGTTCTACGTAAGGTTCTAACTATTGCTTTTTGACTGGCATACAGGTTTCTCACAAGACAGGTGGGATGGTCTGGTATTCCCACCTCTCTAAGAGTTTTTCACAGTTATCATCCACACAGTCAAAGCCTTTAAAATAGTCAGTGAAACAGAGGTAGATATTTTTCTGGAATTTTCTTGCTTTCTCTATGATCCAGCGATTGTTGACAATTTGATCTCTGGTTCCTTTGCCTTTTCTAATCCAGCTTGAAGATCTGGAAGTTTTCCTTTTCACATAATGCTGAAGCCTCACTTGAAGGATTTTGAACATAACTTTACTAGCATGGGAGATGAGTGTAATTGTCTGGTAGTTTGAACATTCTTTAGTACTGCCCTTCTTGGGAATTGCAATGAAGATTGACCTTTTCCTGTCTTGTGGCCACTGCTGGATTTTCCAAACTTGCTAACATATTGAGTGCAGCTCTTTAATAGCATCATCTTATAAGATTTTAAACAGCTCTGCTGAAATTCCATCACTTCCACTAGCTTTATTGGCAGCATTGCTTCCTAAGGCCCACTTGACTTCACACTCCAGGATGTCTGGTTCTGGGTGAGTGACCCCACCATTGTGGTTATCTGGTCATTAAGACCTTTTTTGTACAGTTCTTCTGGGTGTTCTCACCATCTCTTTTGATCTCTTGCACTTCTGTTAGGTCTTTACCATTTCTGTCCTTTATTGTGCCCATATCTATATGAAATATTCCCTTGATATCTCTAATTTTCTTGAAGAGATTTCTGGTCTTTCCCATTCTATCATTTTCCTCTATTTCTCTGCATTGTTCACTTAAGAAGACTTTGTTCTCTCTCCTTGCTGTTCTCTGGAACTCTGCATTCAGTGGGGTATATCTTTCTCTTTCTCCTTTGCCTTTTGATTCTGTTCTTTGCTCAGCTGTACTATAAGGGCTCCTCAGAGAGCCATTTTGCCTTCTTGGATTTCCTCTCCTTTGGCATGGTTTTGGTCACCTTCTCCTGTACAGTGTCATGAATCTCCATCCATAGTTCTTCAGGCACTCTGTCTCTCAAATCTAATCCCTTTAATCTCTTTGTCACTTCCACTATATAATCATAAGGGATTTGATTTAGGTCATGCCTGCATGGTCTAGTGATTTTCCCTACTTTCTTCACTTTAAGCCTGAATTTTGTGAAAAGGAGCTCATGATCTGAGCCATAGCTAGCCCCAGGTCTTGATTTTGCTGACTGTATAGAGCTTCTCCGTCTTTGGCTGCATAGAATATAATCAGTCTGAGTTTTCGGTATTGACCATTTGGTGGTGTCCATGTGGGGAGTCATTTCTTGTATTGTTGGAGAGGGTGTTTGCTCTGACCAATGTGTTCTCTTGGCATAACTCTGTTAGCCTTTGCCCTTCTTTCTTTTGTACTCCAAGGCCAAACTTGCCTGTTACTCCAGGTATCTCTCAACTTCCTACTTTAGCATTCCAATCCCCTCTGATGAAAAGGACATCTTTTTTTTTAGTGTTCGTTCTAAAAGGTCTCATAGGTCTTCATAGAACCACATGGTACCCCAATAAAAACTGAACTATTAGAAAAGATGTAGGCAGTAAATGCTGGGGAGGAAGCCAATAAATGTACTTTGCAGAGTGGCAGAACATACTAAATAGAAGAGAAAATCTTATATAAATGCCCTGAATTAGGAGGGAGCTTGGTGGCTATAGGGAACTGATTAAATGTCAGTGGAGTTGGAGCATGGCAGACAGGAAGAGTAATGGAAGATGAGGCTAGGGAGGTAAATAGAGACTGGTTTGTGCTTTTAGATAATGCCAGATTTCTTAAGTGGTTGTATATTAAACTTTCTGTCAGCAGTGCAAGCAGTTGCCCAACTCCTTGCCATCATATGGTATTGTCGTTTATTTAAAAATGTTTTAATATTTTCAGTGCTTACTTTTGAGTACCTTTTTATGTGATAGTTGGTTATTTATATGTCTTTTGTGAATGCCTATTCAATTTTCATTTTCTTGTTGGGTTATCTTTCTTTTTCTAATTGATTTAAGGATTTCTTTATTCTGGGTATAAGACCTTTGTTACTTTTACACATATATCTTCTTTGTGGCTTGCTTTTTCATTCTTTTAATGATGTCTTTTTAATATAAGAATGTGTTCTTAATTCCAGTGAAGTTCAATTCATCGTTTTTTTCCTGTAGGATTAATGCTTTTTTGTATCCTGATTAAGACTTTTTTCTATACCTGAAGATCATGAAAATATCATCCTTTATTATCATTATTTTTAGGACCTTTTATTTTCCTGTCATTTCAGATTTAAGAAAGGTTGCAAGAGGAGTACAGATAATTCTCCGATAGTCTTTCACCAACTTTATCAATTGCTAATTTTGTCTCTTTTCCTTTCTCATATGCTTTCTTTTATTTTATATGTGTGTGTGTGTATATAAAACATACATACACACACACACACACACATATAAAATCACATATAGGGAATTCCCTGGTGGTCCTGTGCTTAGGACTCTGTGCTTCCACTGTAAGGGGCCTAGGTTCCATCCCTGCTTGGGCAACTAGGATCCCACATGCTGCATGGTATGGCCAAAAAGAAAAATCACATATACAGACAAAGACATATACATATATAGCTACACACATGTACATTTATTTGTAGACACATCCCTGCCTCAGGCAGATCTCCTGGAGAAGGGAATGGCTTCCCACTCTAGTACTCTTGTCTGGAGAATTCCATTGATAGAGGAGCTTGATGGGCTACAGCCTGTGGGGTTGCAACGAGTCAGACATAACTGAGCGACTAACTCTTTCACTTTTTCATAAATATATGCATATTACTCTTCCATGAACCACTTAAGAATATTTTGATCTTGAGGAGACAGCAGTGAGCGGTGGTGTGACGAGATCTTAGTTCCCTGCCCAGGAACTGAACCTGAGTAGCCTGGGTGAGCGATTTTACTTTCATTTTTCACTTTCATGGATTGGAGAAGGAAATGGCAACCCACTCCAGTGTTCTTGCCTGGAGAATCCCAGGGACGCGGGAGCCTGGTGGGCTGCCGTCCATGGGGTCGCACAGAGTCGGACACGACTGAAGCGACCTAGCAGCAGCAGCAGCAGCAGCCTGGGTGAACTCAATGGACATGAGTTTGAGCAAACTCGGGGAGAGAATGAAGGACAGGGAAGCCTAGCATGCTGTGATACATGGGGTCATAGAGAGTCGGATATGACTTAGCAACTGAAGCATAACAATAGCCTGGGTGAAAACCAGGAATCGCATCTGCCAGACCACCTGTAGGGCTAGCGGCTAGAAGCTTAGTTGCTCTGGCTCTTGCGCCCGTTGAAAAATGAATTTCTCAAGAAGGTAAAAGCTATAAAAATAGGCACAGAGTTTGTTAGAGACGTAGCACAGCAAATGGCAGGGCACACAGAGAAACAGTTTATTTCAGACAGAAGCAAGGCAGAGGCGCACACCTAGAGAGAAGGGATGTGCGTGTCCTGCCTGTGAGGAGGAGCTCCCTGAGAGGGGAGTCAAATCACCTACCCAGGGCAGTTCTTTCGGGTCTGTTTGGAAGAATGTCACTTGGTTTGGGTCATATTTTCTTCTTATAGACTCAGATTTTGTGTTTTTGGCAGAATATCACATGAATGGTGTTGTATCCTTCTCAGTATATCACACCAGGAAGCATGTGATGTCAGTTTGTCCTACTATTGGTCATGTGGACTCTGATCACTTGGTTAATATAGGGTGTTGTCAGGTTTTTCTCTTTGAAGTTTGCTTTGTCTTTTGAAAGTAGTATGTTATTTGTTGAGAGAGACTTTGAGGCTTTGTAAATATCCTGCAACTCTTGGGAGCTCGTGTACACCTGTGGTGGATTCATGTTGATGTATGGCAAAGCCAATAGAGTATTGTAAAGNCTTTGTCTTTTGAAAGTAGTATGTTATTTGTTGAGAGAGACTTTGAGGCTTTGTAAATATCCTGCAACTCTTGGGAGCTCGTGTACACCTGTGGTGGATTCATGTTGATGTATGGCAAAGCCAATAGAGTATTGTAAAGTAAAATAAAGTAAAAAAAAAAATCCTGCAACTCTCAAACCATCTACCCACTAGTTTTAGCATTCACTGATGATAATAATTATTAGTTATCTACATGCCTATCTATCTGTCTGCCTGTCTTTCAGGCTTCTTGGATTTTTTTATTTTATTTAATATTACATTCTACTACTACCATTTATTCTGATGCTCACATTGTCCTTGACTTAGCTGGTACAAGTTCCTTCACACTGGCTCTTGTATCTTTTCATATGCTTCTATTATTCTTTGGGTCCTTCTATACTTTCTAGTCTAACAAGCTATTCTAGATTCACCTTATAATTTCCCTCTCGTTCTTTTTCTCACCTTATTACATGGACTAGGAACTTCAGTATCAGTGATTGTAGGCACCCTGTCTCTTTCAAGATTGTATCATTTAATATGATATTTGCTGAAGTTTGTGAAGAATTTTTATCATAGATGGGTATCCAGGTTTATCATATACTTTTTTCATCTGTTGAAAAGAATATCAAACTCTTCTCCTTTATTTAGTTAATATGATGAATTGCATTCATTGATTAAAAAATGTTAAATCAGCCTTGCTTCCTGAAATAAAATCAACTTGGTTGTGATGTTTTCACTGGATTCAGTTTGCAGGTGTGTGTGTGTGTGTGTGTGTGTGTGTGTGTGTGTGTATGTAGGTATATGTNGAATTGCATTCATTGATTAAAAAATGTTAAATCAGCCTTGCTTCCTGAAATAAAATCAACTTGGTTGTGATGTTTTCACTGGATTCAGTTTGCAGGTGTGTGTGTGTGTGTGTGTGTGTGTGTGTGTGTGTATGTAGGTATATGTAATGTAAAAGTTCACATGGTTACTTTTGAAGGAGTTTGAACTGCTTATTTACTTTTCTTGTCCTCTTAGGTTCTAATATTCAGGGTCATGAGTCACTCTGTGAGTTGAGATTTGAGCCTTCATTTTTTTCTTTGGAAGAATTTAGTATAATTTCTCCTTCAGTGATTAAGGGAATTCACCAGTGAAACTCATTTAAGCCTGGATTTTCTTTTATGGAATTTCTTCAATAAATATTTCTTCAGTATTAAAAAATTTTAAATTTCTTTAGTAAATACTCAGATTTTTCCATTTCCTTTTATGCTAAAGAAAGAAAGAAAGATAGCACTAAGTCGTGTCCAACTCTTGAGATCCCACGAACTGCAGCCCGTCAGGCTCCTTTGTCCATGGGACNAATTTTAAATTTCTTTAGTAAATACTCAGATTTTTCCATTTCCTTTTATGCTAAAGAAAGAAAGAAAGATAGCACTAAGTCGTGTCCAACTCTTGAGATCCCACGAACTGCAGCCCGTCAGGCTCCTTTGTCCATGGGACTCTCCAGGCAAGAATACTGGAGTGGGTTGCCATTTCCTTCTCCAGGGGGTCTTCCCAACCCAGGAATTGAACCCAGAGCTCCCTCATTGCAGGCAGATGCTTTACCGACTGAACTACACAGGAAGCCCCAAGATTTTATGCCAAGATTTGGTTAAATTGTGTTTTTCAAGGAATTTGTGCATTTTATGAAAATTTTCAAATTCACATGTTATTTATAACATCCTTTTATCTTTCTGATGTCTAGAAGCTCTAGAATCTTAGTGATGTTCCTTTTTGTTTTTGGTATTGATAATTGTTGCCTTCTTTCTTGTCTTTGCTTCATCAGTCTTGCTAAGAGGTATATGCATTTCTTGGTAAACATTCTAAACACTTGCTTTCTTAGGTAATATACTGTAAGAGTCAAACTTAAAAACTTTACCTCAAGACTGATATGTATACTTTTTATTGAAACATTTAGTATTTGAACAAGCCTCTGTAAAATCTCCTTATGGCACTAGGTGGCACACTGTGACTTTGGATGAAAATACATATATTTTATTTAAATCTCTTGGAAGAAAAGAACCTATATGAAAATACTGTTTGAAATAGACATCTGGAATATTATGGAATATCTTGGACTCATTTATTGCATTTCAAACCCTGATGCTTAAATTAAAATGTTTAAAATTATATTAAGTTACTACTGAGATTTTTTTTAATAAGAGTAGGATTACTAAAATTGATCAAAATATATGAGTTTTTACTGAAAAGAGTTCATTCGGCTTATGTTGCAGAAGGCAGCTGTCCTTTAAGCTGAAAAAATGACTTTCAATCATGTGTTGTAGTAAGATGAGTGTTATAATGTTTTTCTTTATAAAGTATTGGAATTAAGAATGATAACAGTCCTGAGCTGGTGAGATTTTCTTCGAATGTGTATATGTGTACTAAGTATAAAAGAACTAACCTCATAATTTGTAGTAGAACTGAAATGTTTATAGAATAAGAAAATACTAAATTTAAGTTTTTTGGTACTAAACATTGCTGTCTGTGGTCATTTTAGTTCTGAGAAACTCACTATTTTATGAAGACTCTTGAGTTATAAAGAATATGATAGTAAATTTTATGATCTGATATATGTCTATGCATATTTATGTATACAGTTTTCTTTGATTGCATAAGAGAATTATCTGAAAAAGAGATGAAAAGTAGGTGACCTACTGACATATAGTCATCTGGCCTGAAAAGAATAGTGATACTTTTTGGTTAAAACAATGCTTAGATAATCTAAATGATAAATGCCAACCTAAGTTATATAAAGCTAATAATCATTGGGAGATGTCTTTAAGCAAAAGGAAGCGATTTTATGATATTACATTGATTGGAAAACATGGGAATAGAAAAGCGATGATTCAAGTGTTTTGCACAGAATGGAGCTGGAACATTGTTCACGAACTAATGAGTTTCAGTGAAAGCTTATGAGTCATATAAGTAGATGCCATGTATATATCCAGGTAAAGTCAGAGTAATGAAGAAATGTGGATGCAGCTGTTTATTTTAAAAATATCAAGAGTTAAGTTGTGGAGAGGAAAATTTGGGTTAACTTTATAATACAGTATTAGAGTGGAAGAGAACAGTCTTTGTTTTCCTAATAGTTTGAGCTAGTTGTTTGATTTATGTATTCTGAAATTCAGTTCCTGTTACTCACAGATTTGTCTTCTTTGATTATTCCCTTTTTCTCTATATATGCAGTTTCACTTTCTGTGGATCATCCCCATTGGCATAAAAATACACTGGCACTCATTTAAAAAACCTTCTCTGTTCATTTCTGCTTTCTTCTTTTTCGGTTCACCTTTATTACAATACTCAAAGTTTTTTTTTTTTAATACTTACTGTCTCCATTTTCATACTCAACATTCTCTTGAACTCTCAAGTCAAGATTTTGACCCTACTATTCTACCGAATAGATAGTAATGTGACTGATTTATTTATTATAGATTATTTATTTTATCACTGTCTGGACAATGCAGAGCTGCCCATCTTATTGTGCTGTTGCTTGTTTAAAAGTGAACTTTCCCCACCTCTCCTATGCTTTTAAAATTTTCCCCGTGTTTCCGGTTATCATCAGTTTTTCTGTGGTCAGTCTCAGCATGGTTTTCTTTGTATTTGTCTTGCTTAGAGTTTGTAGAGCTCCTGAAATAATTGAGCTTATATCTCTTGTCAGCTTTATACTATCAAAAGCATTAGTGGAACAGTTGGTGAAATTTAAATAATTACTGTAATTTAGATAACTTGAATCAGTGATAATTTTCTGATTTGATAGTCATAGTATAGTTATATGAGGGAGTATCTTTTAGATATATGAAATACACATTGAAGTACTTAAGGGCAAAAGGTATCATGATTACAGCTTATTCTCAAATGTAAATTGTTTATTATAGAAGTTGCTTGTGAGCCCCTGCCCTAGCATATAGTGATTTTTTTCTTCTCTCAAAGGCATTTCTGTCATTCAGTTGCTCATCTGTGTCCGACTCTTTGCAACCCAATGGACTGAAGCACACCAGGCTTCCCTGTCCTTCACCATCTCCTAGAGATTGCTCAAACTCACGTCCATTGAGTCGGTGATGCCATCCAGCCATCTCATCCTCTGTCGTCCTCTTCTCTTCTTGCCTTTGATCTTTCCCAGTCTCAGGGGCTTTTCCAACAAGTTGGCTCTTAGCATCAGGTGACCAAAGTATTAGACTTCAGCTTCAGCATCAGACCTTCCAATGAATATTCAGGGTTAATTTCTTTTAGGATTGACTGGTTTGATCTCCTTGCAGTTCAAGGGACTCTCAAGAGTCTTCTCCAACATCACAATTCAGAAGCATCAATTCTTTGATGCTCAGCCTTCTTTCAGGTCCAACTCTTACATCCATACATAACTACTGGAAAAACAGTAGGTTTGACTATACGGACTTTTGTCGGCAAAGTGATGTCTCTGCTTTTTAACATGCTGTCTAGGTTGTCATACCTTGTCTTCCAAGGAGCAAGCATCTTTTAATTTCCTGGCTGCAGTCACCGTCCGCAGTGATTTTGGAGCCCAAGAAAATAAAGTCTGTCACTGTTTCCCTTGTTTCCCCATCTAGTTGCCATGAAGTGATGGGACCAGATACCATGACCTTAGTTTTTTGAATGTTGAGTTTTAAGCCAGCTTTTTCACTGTCTTCTTTCACCTTCATCAAGAGATGCTTTATTCCTCTTGGTTTCTGCCATAATGGTGCTGTTATCTGCATATCTGAGGTTGTTGATATTTCTCCTGGCAGTCTTAATGCTGGCTTGTGCTTCATCCAGCCTGGCATTTTGCATGTTGTACTCTGCATGTAAGTTAAACAAGCAGGGTGACAATATAAACCTTGATGTACTCCTTTCCCAATTTTCAAAGCCATACTTCTCTTTAATAAGTTCCTTTGTTTGAGAATAGTTTGTTGTATTTCTTTCATGTATTTCCCAAATAAGCAAGCAATTAAAATCAACTAGTAGCTGAGGAGAACCAAAAACATAAAGAGTAGTGTAAGGGTGTAATGTAACCACACTGAAAGGATGAAGATGAGAAGAACCAATTTAAGTAATTAAGGAAAATAACAATTTAATGAAGGAAATAACTAATTTAAATAATTAAGGAAAACACAAAATCCAGTACTTTGGATCTTGTAAGGCTAAAGATAAACCTGTATAGAAATATAATCTTGCTAATAAATGAGTTTCTCACAGATATGGGTTAGCAGTTATGAAACTTTTTTAAAATTATTTTTTGACTGCACAGCGAAGCTTGTGGGATCTTAGTTCCCTGACCAGGGATTAAACCCAGGCTTTTGACAGTGAAGGGTATTCCCTAGTATCTCAACTGGTAAAAAAATCTGCCTGCAGTGCAGGAGACCTGGATTCAGTCTCTGGGTTGGGAAGATCCTCTAGAGAAGTAAATGGCTACCCACTCCAGGGTTCTGGCCTGGAAAATCCCATGGTCAGAGGAGCATGACAGGCTACAGTCCATGAGGTTGCAAGAGTTAGACACGACTTAGTGACTAAACCATCCACCTCGGCAGTGAAAGCACAGAGTCCTTACCACTGGACTGGACTGCCAGGGAATTCCCCCTCCCCAGCCTTTTTCTGAAACTACATATATACATAACTGTATAAGGACTGAACAGATAAGTAAATATATTTTAGGTGATAAGAGCTGGGTTTCTTACTAATGGAGAAATAAATTACCAATAAGAAAGGAGGAAGGCTAAAATGAACTTGTGGTGTAGAGGTTCAGTATCTTTCAGTTTCAATATCTCTATACAGATAAATACAGAAATACAGATTTGTATATTGTGGATTAGTGTGCATATATATAGTTCCTGTTATCGTCCCGATTCTGTGGGTTGACTAGGTGGGGGTGCCTGGGGTGCTGGGCTGCCACAGTCATCTGGGGGCTTGACTGGCCTGGAATGTCCAGGATGGCTCAGTGGATGTTGTCTGTCAGCTGAGAGTTCAGGGGGGCTGTCAGCCAGAGTGCCGCCCTTACGTGGCATCTCTCCTGGTAACTTTGGCTTCTCGTAGCTTGATGACTGGATTTCTAGAGTGAATATCCCAAGAGGGAGCATTCCAAGAGACCCAGGTAGAGACTGAAGCTTCTTATGACATATTTTCAGAAATTAGCTGTGTCACTTCCACCTCATTTTATAGGTCAAAAAAGCAGGTCACAGAGCCAGGTTATAGGGGAGGGGATTATACAGACAGGAACATCAGGAGGAGGAGTTTGTTGAGGGGAAGTGGGGCATCTCTGGAGACGAGAGACCACACTGATTGATCCATATGTTGTCTTTTGCTCTTATGCGTTTGGTTCTCTAATTTGGACCGTTACTTCTTTGAAGACAAGTATACTACCACATGGGCTTCCCTGGTAGCTCCGCTGGTAAAAAAATCCACCTGTGGTGCAGGAGACCCCGGTTCGATTCCTGGGTTGGCACGATCCCCTGGAGAAAGAAAGAGCAACCCACTCCAGTATTCTTGCCTGGAGAATCCCCATGAATAGAGAAGCCTGGCAGGCTACAGTCCATGGGGTTGCAAAGAGTAGGACATGACAGAGAGATTAATAAGCACAGCACAGCATCAATTCAGTCCAGTTCAGTCGCTCTGCCTACTCTTTGCGACCCCATGGACTGCAGCATGCCAGGCCTCCCTGTCCATTACCGACTCCCAGAGTTTACTCAAATTCATGTCCATTGTGTCAGTGATGCCATCCAGCCGTATATTTTTGTATTCTTCTGTCATCATACTACCATATATTTTTGTATTCTTCTCAGTGTCTTATACAGGGCTTTGCACATAGTAATTGCCCAGTAAATGTGTTGTTGCCTAAGGATTCCAAGGATGCTAAGAGTTTAGATTGGCAAGAACCAGAAGAGAAGACGAACACACCATTAATGTTGGACTAGGATTTTGGGCTGGACCCAGTAGGGAACTCTCTTCAGAAGGCGGTAGATTGCCCACACGGAGTTAGCATTGAGCAAGGCTGCATCCTTATGCTCAGAGGCATGCTTTCGAGCTCTTTTATTTTCATAGACTCTTGGCTTAGACAAGTGGACTATTTTGGTATAGAGCTCATTTGTGGTTTTGGGACGAGAGAAGCAAGAACACACACACACACAGACACACACACACAGACACACAGACACACACAGACACCCACTGTGTGCAGGAGGGCAGAGTTTTAAATTTTGTAACTTAAATTTGTAAGTTTATAAGAATTATTCATGTTTATTGTTTAATAATTATTATTTATGTTTATGTTTATATTCTCAATAACTTAGAGATAAAATTATGCAGTTTTACAACTGAGTGAAGATTTAGTTTAGCATTATCCATAGGGAAAAAATAGACATCTTGAAAAACATTTTATGTTGCGGAGAGCTTTCAAAGGAAATATGTAGCATGTTTGTAAAAACTATGTCTTAACCTGTTGATACATAATGAGGAGTGGTGCTGAAATGGATACACAGCAGTGTTTGTGCTCCTTAGGACACTTTTTAAAATCTTAGGTTGAATTTATTCTTAAAATGATTTATTTTTAATGTTGTAAAATTCAGTCTTGTAATATTTTAGAACTGAAAAAGGTCTGTGCCTTACTCTTATTTCTGTTTAAGCACCTTTCCAATCCCAAATTAGTTTTAACTGTTTTCTTTCTGAGAAAAGAAGAGTAATGATGAATTTGTTTGCCAACTATATTTTGTATATTGACTAACAGACTAATGCCATGTTCTCTTATCTGTGCATAGGCTTCATTCCAGCGCTCTAATAGTCATGACAAAGTAAGGAGAATAGTTGCAGAGGAGGGTCGTACAGCAAGAAACCTAATAGCTTGGAGTGTTCCACTAGAAAGCAAAGATGATGATGGTATGTACTTTTAAAAGTTTTATTTTTGTTGTAAATTAGAAGATATATTTTGTCTTGAACAGTAGGCGGACTGAAAACTGTTTACAGTTAGAAGTTGTGGGCAATTAGTATGTATGAAATCAGAAATAATTTTTAACTGCTTTTTAATCTTACCTAATATGCAAATGTAAATGACATAATTTCAGTTTCATACAAGGATGAAATTGGGTGTGTGGTTATGACTGGCAGATGGAGTTTCTTTAAAAATATTCATTTATTTATTTGGCTGCGCTGGGTCTTAGTTATGGCACACAGGATCGTAATTGCATCACGAGAGATGTTGCAGCGCACAAGCTCCAGAGTATGTGGACTCAGTAATTGTGGCACATAGGCTTGGTTGCTCTGCAGCGTATGGGATCTTGTAAGACTTCTCAGACCAGGGATGGAACCTGCATCCTCTGCATTGCAAGGTGGATTCTTTACCACTGCACCACCAGCGAAGTCCCGCAGATTAGTTTTTTTTAAAGTTACAGGAGATTTAGATTTTTTAAAATTAAATCCTTCTTATAATATAGGTTTAAAAAATTCACTGTATTTACTGTGATTAGATACAATTTGATGTAATGGTTTAGAAAATGAAACACATTTCTTTTAGTTCTCATTATTATTTGAACTAGAAAAAGTATCTTCTCTCTTCAGTCAGTTGAGTTCAATGTTTAGCAGTGTGAGCTTCGCCTAGGTCCTGGAGATCTAGAAGATTGAATAGGGGACGCAGGAAACAGGATGTTGGAGTGTGCCAAAGTAGACCTCACTTTGAAATTTTCTGAAGGCTTGTAGGGTAGGCAGTACTGCAGCTTTGGATTTGTATGATTTTTTTTTTCCTGGTTAGATTAGTTATGTATTTTAGGAGGGAAACTCCGGGAGATGGTGAAGGACAGAGAAACCTGGAGTGCTGCAGTCCGTGGGGTTGCAAAGAGTCGGACACAACTGAGCGACTGAACATCAATAACAACTACAAAAATTGCGTTGTGTTCTTTTCATTGCATCATAGGAGCACATGATGTTGGTTTATCTTGTTGCTAGTGATGTCAGCTTTAGTCACTTGGTTAAGGTTGTTTTGCCCAAGTTTCTCTGCTGTTAAGTAACAAATTACTTCTTTTGTAGTTAGTAATTTGTGGTAAAATAGTTTTAGAATATGTAAAGTTGAGATAGTCTACCCACTACTTTTAGTTTCCTTTGATAATTCTAAATTTAAAAAGTTGCTGCTCTGGTGGTTACAAAGTGGTGATGTGCTAGTCCCATTGTTCCTTTACTGTTTGTTAGTTGACATTCTAGTGTAAGGAAAAAAAATAAAAAGATAGTACTTAGAAAATTAAAAATATTTTGAGATAATTATAGATTTACATGCTGTTATAAGCATGTTATGGTTACATTCTGTTATAGCATACAGAGAAAGCCCATTTCTCTATTTTTATGTGGGGTTTTGGAAGAGTTAAAAACTTCGTGTACACCTGTGGTGGATTCATGTTGATGTAAAATCTTATTTTTAAATTTATTTTATCTTTTTTAAATTTATAACTTTGATCCATTTGCAGTTTATTCTTATATATATGGATCTAATTTTATCTTTTTCAATATGGGTAGCAAGTTGTCCCAGGATCACTTACTGTAAAGTCTGTCTTTGCTCTAGTTACATGAGATGCCACTTTTATTGTAAATTGAATTTTCATGTGTACTTACATTCTTTTCTAATTCATGTGTGAGTGACACACTATTTTAATTATATAGGCATTATGATATTTTAAAATATCTGCTTGGGCCAGTCCTTCCTTAGTAGCTTCTCATTGTTAGTCTTCCTAGATATTTTAGAGAGTGGTTATTTTGAATCACAAAAACTATTAAATAGAAGGGAAGTTAACTTTTTCTTTTGAAATTTAGCTCCATACTAGCTAAAATCTTCCTATGGAGCTTGCTATTACTCCATTTTTTTGATTGAAAAATATGGCAACGTTATTTAGTACAAAAGTAGCGTGAACCCTAAAAATGTTATGGTTGCTCTGTGTTATAATTTTATGATGTTTTATTTTCTCAAAGTAATCTGAAGGTGTTATTTATTAAAATTGCTTCTACTCAAAAAAATAAAAGGAAAGAGAATATAATGAATTGAATCCTATATCAGTATATCTATGTATATCCTGATACTGCATGTAAGTATATAAAAAATTGGCCAGTACAATTTTAACGTTTCGTATATGCTTACTGCAAAATAATGAAAATAAGAGCATAGAGAACTAGAACTTTCTGAATATCTATAATAATGACAAAGGAAGAATGTTAATATCATAATTTTTAATAAGGGTTATTTTATATTGTTAAAATGTTGCCACTTACAGAATAATCTTTATTTTTGCTTTTTAAAAAATAGCTCATTCTGTTATGGATATATGCAGATATTTCTGAGGCTAATAATTCAATTTTTAAAAGTTTTCTTCTGTTCTTTGTTTTATTCCTGTTTCCTTTGGTACTTGTTTTAAGCTGATTATTCTAATGGATATTCTAAAAAGCCTTCTGGTACATTCTTCTCTATGATGAAAGGATGAATAAACAGCCTCTAACCCTGGTAGAATAGTGAGACAGGCACATTGATGTGCAGATAAAGTGTTAGTAGGTGTTACGGCTCACTTCATTCTTATTGTTTCAACTGTTCTGGTTCAAAATTATTTTGCAGAAAGGAAAGTTATTCTGTTGTACATTACAGAATTTTAGTCCTGTTTTGGAATAACTCTCAAGAATAGAATGATTGTAAAACAGTAGTGTCTCTTAAAAAGAGCAAGTGAGAAAGCTCTGTCTCACTGCAGAAATACAAAAGAACCAAGAATCTCCCTTTTCAAAATGAAACTATATTTCATAAATCAGATAAATTAAAGCAAAATACTGAGTTTTTATTTTTTACTTAATTTATTTTTAAATGAAACAAAGATGAATATTTTTAATGATAAAAGGTACAATCCACAAAGAAGATAGATGTCATAAATCAGCAGAAACTAGATACATAAAGCAAAAATCGGAAGAAATATAAGGGAAAAGATAAATATATATATAATCATAGTGAGACATATTAACATTTCTCTGAGAATATTTTATCAAATACAAAAAAATAAGAATAGGAGCATCTTAAATGATGTCATTAATACTTTATAATAGATTTCTATTTGTATTAATTTATATTACTCTTATATCCTCCACAAATATTTTTAAAATTTAGTATCTCATTCATTGTAGTTAGATGTCCATAGAACATTTAGAAAAACTGACCAAAAGGTAAATATTACTAAATTTCAAAAAGTAGAATTCTTTTTTTGTGTGTGATTCAGTTATACATATACACGTTATTTCTAAAATTATTTTCCATTATAAGTTACAAGATACAGAATATAGTTCCCTGTGAAAGTGAAAGTCACTGAGTCATGTCCAGCTCTTTGTAACCTCATGGACTGTAGCCCACCAGGCTCCTCTGTCCATGGAATTCTCCAGGCAAGAATACTGAAGTGGGTTGCCATTTCCTTCTCCAGGGTAACTTCCCGACCCAGGGATCAAACCCGGGTCTGCTGCATTACAGGCAGATTCTTTACTGTCTGAGCCACCAGGGAAGCCCTGTGCTATGTAGTAAACCTTTGTTGCTTGTTGCATGTCTAATTTTTAAATTAGAAATATAGCATTCTATTTATACTAAGTCAAACAAGGGATGAAGGTGAAAAAGGAGAGTGAAAAAGCTGGCTTAAAACTCAGCATTCAAAAAACTATGTTAATGGCATCTGGTTCCCTCACTTCATGGCAAACAGATCGAGAAACATTGGAAACAATGACAGACTTTATTTTCTTGGGCTCTGCAGATCACTGCGGATGGTGACTGCAGCCATGAAATTAAAAGATGCTTCCTCTTTGAAAGAAAGTCTATGACAAACCTAGACAGCATATTAAAAAGCTGCTGCTACTGCTACTGCTGCTAAGTTGCTTCAGTCGTGTCCAACTCTATGCGACCCCATAGACGGCAGCCCACCAGGCTCCCCCATCCCTGGGATTCTCTAGGCAAGAACACTGGAGTGGGTTGCCATTTCCTTCTCCAGTGCATGAAAGTGAAAGGTCAAAGTGAAGTCGCTCAGTTATGTCTGACTCTTCACGACCCCATGGACTTCAGCCTACCAGGCTCCTCCATCCATGGGATTTTCCAGGCAAGAGTACTGGAGTGGGGTGCCATTGCCTAGAGACATCATTTTTCCAGCAAAGGTCTGACTAGTCAAGGCTGTGGTTTTTCTAGTAGTCATGTACAGATGTGAGAATTGGACCATAAAGAAGGCTGAGGGCTGAAGAATTGATGTTTTCCAACTGTGATGTTGGAGAAGACTCTTGAGAATCCCTTGAATTGCAAGGAGATCAAACCAATCAATCCTAAAGGAAGTCAGTCCTGAATATTCATTGGAAGGACTGATGCTGAAGCTGAAGCTCTAATACTTTGGCCACCTGATGTGAAGAGCTGATTTTTTAGAAAAGACCCTGATGCTGGGAAAGACTGAAGGCAGCAAGAGAAGAGGACAACAAGGATCAGATGGTTGGATGACATCACCGACTCAGTGGAACATAAGTTTAGTGCAAACTCTGGGAGATGTTGAAGGACAGGGAAGCCTGGCGTGCTGCAGTCCATGGGGTCGCAAAGAGTCGGAGACGACTGAGCAACTGAACAGCAAAAACAAGTTGAATCAAAATTTCACAAATTTTTTGTTAGGCAAAAATTCCTAAGTTTTATAAAATATATATTATGCATATTATTTATATAAGAGCTTTTCTACTACACTTGATAAAGACTTCAGAAAGAACATTAAAAAAAAGAGATGGAGAAACGGAAAACATAAACTAAATGAAATGGGAGCACTGAATATGAAGTAGAAATCAAAACAAACTAGATAAAAGTAAAAGATCCTCATATAGTCCAGTTGTTTAGAAACACATCTGGAGCTCTGGTGAAGGAAAAACAATACCTGAGCATTTGTAGTTTTCAAAAAATTCCAAGATAATCTGATATGCATCTGAATTTTAAAAAGTGATTACAGGTTTTTCTATTAAATGGTAGTTTTGGTGATAAAGAATTCTATTATTTTTCCATTTACCAATCATTATACAATGGTATTAAGTGAGAGTGAGTAATAATTACATAATCACAATAATGAAAGATATTTATCAGTTTTCAAAATCAATAGCCAGACAAAAAATAAAAGATAATTACAATTGAAAGCTATAATGGGAACATGATTAACCTAACAATATAAAATAATTACATACAATTTGGGAGGTCAAGCATAGTGACCAGGAAATACTGAGTTTTTAAATGGTAAAAAATGTATTCTTAATTTTATTGTCAAAATTTGAATTAAAAAAGTATTTTCAAAAGAGTTGTATGTAAGTTGAAGGGTATCACTTATTTGACTTTGTTTTTAAATTTTCAGACTATCTGATTTTTTCCTGTTCTAAGAAAGCCAGTCAATTAAAACAGTATCTGGTACCTTGGAAATTTGTTTTTTATTATATCTGTAGTTCATGTTGGCCAGTTCAGTTTAGTCACTCAGTCATGTCTGACTCTGTGACCCCATGGACTGCAGCATGCCAGGCCTCCCTGTCCATCGCCAGCTCCCTGAGTTTACTGAAACTTATGTCCATTGAATTGCTGACGCCATCCAACCATCTCATCCTCTGTCTTCCCCTTCTCCTCCCGCCTTTGATCTTTCCCAGCATCAGGATCTTTTCCAATGAGTCGGTTCTTTGCATCAGGTGGCCAAAGTATTGGAATTTCAGCTTCAACATCAGTCCTTCCAATGAACACTCAGGACTGATCTTCAGGATAGACTGGTTGGATCTCCTTGCAGTCCGAGGGGACTCTCAAGAGTCTTCTTCAACACCACAGTTCAAAAGCATCAATTCTTTGGTGCTTAGCTTTCTTTATAGTCCAACTCTCACATCCATAAATGACTACTGGAAAAACCATAGGTTTGACTAGATGGACCTTTGTTGGCAAAGTAATCTCTGCTTTTTAATATGCTGTCTAGGTTGATCATAACTTTCCTTCCAAGGAGCAAGTGTCTTTTAATTTCATGGCTGCAGTTACCATTTGCAGTGGTTTTTGAGCCCCCCAAAATAAAGTCTGCCACTGTTTCCACGATGTATAGATTAGTCTATGGTCTGTGAAAGGGGATTAGGTGTTAGCATGCCTGGAAGATTTGCATAGCTCAGTTTTATATAATCTATTTGTTGATCTATAGATTTATCTATTTTTGCCTTCAGGAAAATCTAAATGTCAAACTGGTGGAAAATCAAAGAGGACAATTCAAGGCACTCATAAAACAGCAAAACAGGTACAGTATATATAACCTTATTTTTTTGTTTTTAATTTCAGTTGTAAATCTACTTTTTCAGGATTTGGATATTATGTTTTATATTCATATAAAAATTTAATGTAACAACTTTTATTTAACAAACGCATATAGCATGTTATGTGTCTAACTTGTACTAAATACTTTACATAGATAAATTTGCTTCATATAACAACCCTTTGATGTTATAGGCATTATTATTATCTTCATTTACAAATGAGGAAACTGAGGTAGAGAGAGTTTATGTAACTTACTAGTATGTAACGCAGCCAAGATTTGAACCTATTCCATCAGTTTCTACATTTCACCCTCTTAACTCCTCTGTGGCACATCCCATATTTATGAGTTCTTCTATGATCTATTTTCTCAGTATAACAATGCCTTTCAATTGTAGGATAATCAAGATGTATTGAATCTAAAATTTTTCAAATTATTCTACTAGATTCTTAGAACACAAGCCTAACTTATTTTTAAAAATGTTTTTGCATATTTATAGTTAGGTTTGTAATCTATAGGTATTTTCTCTGACCTTTTCATACAGTTTTAGTTCGATGTTATTAAATATACCAATATGGATTATGTAAACCGAAAACTATGCATAAGGAAAACATGGGCTTAACAATCGAGGTGGCATTGTGAGCCCATAAAATATTCTCCACTTCTCACACACAAGAGGCATACATGATAAAATATATTTTTTTAGTGTGTAATATTCAGCAGCTAATTTCCACAAGTTTTTTTTTTAATTTATTTTAAAATTTGCTCTACCATATTGAGTTGGTTTCTGCCATACAGTATTTTTTTTTAATTAAAGAGACAAAGGATTTTCAAAAATGAAATAAAAATCCCAGTGGATCTGGAGTAAAACAAACAAAAATATTCACAGGTAAATGGAGTTGGGGACATACACTTACTAGATAAGTCTTATGGGACAAGGAAGGCTGAAACACCCTGACTGTAGTGGGAAAAGAGATCCAGGCTCATGGTATAAAACTTTAGGTTTGTGCAATGTTCTGCACTAGGAGACAAAGAATGCTACAATCTGCCTGGGGTTGTGGCCTCTGATAATTGACATCTGAAGCAGTAAAAGAGAGTGGCCCTCTGGCTCATGACTAAGTCTGCTATATTCTTGAAGGGTGACAGCTTTAAGTCCCCAGTAGAAGACCTCTGAAAGTGGGACCATGGTGGGGCAGATGATGGTAACCATAAAACTAGTACACATGTAGTGAGCGTGAGCAAGTGAAAAACTAAAGTAAAAGAAACAAATGGAAAATAAGGTTGCAAAGTAAAATATCAAAGCACACGAGGAAAAATATAAGATGTTAACAACAAATGAGAGATGAGGTAATGAAAAAAGGTCACTTTTTAAGTCTATTTATTTTTGGCTGGGCTGGGTCTTCACTGCTGTGCGGGCTTTTCCCTAGCTGTGGCCGCTGGGGGCTACTCTCTAGTTGTGGTCTGTGGGCTTCTTACTGCAGTGGCTTCCCTTGTTTCAGAGCACAGGCTCTAGAGCACGTGGGCTTCAGCAGTTTTGGGCTCTGGAGCATAGGCTGAATACATAAGCCCGTGTGGCACACGGGCTAAGTTCCTCAGAGGCACATGGATCTTCCCCAGACAGGGGTTGAACCCATGTCTCCTGCGTTGCCAGGTGGATTCTTTACCACTGAGCCATCAGGGAAGGCTGAAAAGGTCATTTTTGGAAAGAGGATTTTCAAATAAATGAGTTTAAATTCCTCAAAGGAAAGATGAAATAAAAAAAGGAAAATTCTGAAATAAAAGATGGATGTTAATTTTGAACATTTATAGATAAAAGTGAACATCTTGGAAATGAAAATGTTAGTGAAAAATTTTAAAACCTACAATTAGTAAGAATAAATGATATATTGGAAAAACAGATGAAAGAGAGAATTTACGAATTGAAAGAGATGACTTAAGAGGATTTAGAACATGTTTCAGAGAACTGAAGAGATGGAAAATAGGAAAGAGAATTGATTGAAAAATTCTAACATATGCCTCCTAGGACTTTTGAAATAGAGGATGAATAGTGGACATGCAATATTTGGAGAAAATACTGTTGACATTTTCCTTACTTTTGAGTTCTCAAGAGGGTAACTGTAGAGCTGAGCAGGCTAAATAAAAATAGATTTATACTTAGATACAGTGTAGAGAACGGCTGTGGTAAGGAACTTGCCTGCCAGTCCAGGATCCCCTGGAGGAGGAAATGGCAACCCACTCCAGTATACTTGCCTGGAGAATCTCATAGACAGAAAGAGTTGCACAGAGTCAAACATGACTGAGCAACTTAGCATGCATGCACATTCTAGAGAACCCGCAAAATGTTAGAGTTAAGGATAAAACTGTAAACAAAACCACAGAGGAATAATAATAACCCTTGTTATAAAACAAAAGAGTGGAGCAATATCTGCAGTTATAAGGTGAAATAACTTTTAGTCAAGAATTCTGTGCCCATTCAAATGATAATTCACATGCAAGAGTGAAATAAAACCATTTTTAGATGTACAAATGCTAAGGGTTTGCCACCTACAGATCGTTAATGAAAGGACTATTAAAGATATACTTCAGCAAAGAAGAAAAGGTAACCTGGAGGAGGGAGCTAGATAAAAAGATAGCTGTAAAATATGTCAGTAGATCTCATTAACTATTGATGTTTTAAAAAAACAGTGACACAGTTAAATTTAGAAAGGTGGAGCTACAATCGTAAACAATATTAAGACATAGAAGATAGACTGTAGGAGTTTAGAGGGAAGTTGGTGTGATAAAATCCTTGTCTTCTTTAAGGAGTCTTTGTTTAAGGCTAGCTACGAAAGGAAGAAAACAAGTGGGCACGATTTCCAAATAAACAGAGGAAAAGAGAAAGTGAATAAACCAAAGCTTACTCACTCCAGTATTCTTGGGCTTCCCTGGTGGCTCAGATGGTAAAGAATCTTTTTGCAATGCAGGAGACCTGGGTTCCATCCCTGGGCTGGGAAGATCCCCTGGAGAAGGGAGTGGCTGCCGACTCCAGTATTCTTGCCTGGAGAATTCCATGGACTTGTATAGTCATGGGATTGCAAAGAGTCAGACATGACTGAGTGACTTTCCCTTTCATCTAAATAGAAGACAAGAGAAAGGAAAAAAAGAGGAAAAATCATAGTAAGTGAAAAACATGAAAGATAGTGGTAGATATTAAATATAAATATTTTAGCAAGCATAATACATATAAACTGATTAAGTTCAGTTCCTAAAAGTCAAGATGATTGAATTAAACCTCTCATTTTAAATTGAACTATATACTACTTACTTTAAGATTGCTGGGAGAAATATCAATAACCTCAGATATGCAGATGACACTACCCTTATGGCTGAAAGCAAAGAGGAACTTAAGAGTCTCTTGATGAGGGTGAAAGAGGAGAGTGAAAAAGCTGGCTTCAAACTCAACATTCAAAATACTAATAAGATCATGGCATTTGGTCCCATCACTTCATGGCAACTAGATGGGGAGACAGTGGAGAAACAGTGACAGACTTTATTTTCTTGGGCTCCGCAGATCACTGCAGATGGTGACTGCAGCCAGGAAATTAAAAGACGCTTGCTCGTTGGAAGAAAAGCTATGACAAACCTAGACAGCATGTTAAAAAGCAGAGACATTACTTTGCCAACAAAGGTCTGTATAGTTAAAACTTTGGTTTTTCTAGTAGTTATGTATGGATGTGAGTTGGACCCTAAAGAAGGCTGAGCACCAAAGAATTGATGCTTTTGAATTGTGATGTTGGAGAAGACTCTTGAGAGTCCCTTGAACAGCGAGCAGATCAAAGCAGTCAATCCTAAAGGAAATCAACCCTGAGTATTCATTGGAAGGACTGATGCTGAAACTGAAGCCCAATACTTTGGCCATCTGATGTGAAGAGGAGAGTCATTAGAAAAGACCCTGATGCTGGGAAAAATTGAAGGCAGGAGGAGAAGGAGAAGGCAGAGGACGAGATGATTGTATATCATTATCGACTCAATGGACATGAATTTGAGCAAGCTTCAGGAGATGGTGAAGGAAAGGGAAGCCTGGCATGCTGCAGTCCATGGGATCGCAAAGAGTCAGACATAACTGAGTGACTGAGCAACAGCAAATATACTGCTTATAAGAGACACATTTAAAATGTCAAGGAAAAAATAAAATAAAATAAAATGTCAAGGAAAGGTTTGAAACAAAGAGAAAAAAATCCAGACAAAATACTTTATATTTTAGATGTACTCTAAAGCTAGAATAGTAGTATTCATATCAAACCAGGTGAAATTCAGCATGAAAAGCACTGATAAAGAAGGAAATTATATAATGGTGAAGTGAAGTGAAGTTGCTCAGTTGTGTCCGACTCTTTGCGACCCCGTGGACTGTAGCCTACCAGACTCCTCCCTCCACGGGATTCTCCAGGCAAGAGTACTGGAGTGGGTTGCCATTTCCTTCTCCAGGGGATCTTCCCAACCCAGGGATCGAACCTGGATCTCCTACATTCCAGGCAGATGCTTTAACCTCTGAGCCACCAATGGTAAAATGAATAATCATGCAAGGAGTATAAAAGTACAAATCTTTTAGGTACCTAATAGCATAGACTTGAAATATTTAAAGCTCAGTTGAATAGAATTACAAGGGGGAAATGTATATTCATGATCATAGTGGTAAATATTAATATCCTTTACTCAGAAACTGATAGAAAAAATGGCAAGAATATAGAATTAAGATACAATTATACTTGAGCTCATATAAATACATACATGTATGTGTATGTGTATATATTCATTGGCACTCAGTGTACACAAAGCATATGCAAAAATTGATCACTTCCTAGGTTATAAAGAAGTCTCAGTAAATAGAAGTCAAACAAGAGTATAGAATCCAGACACAACCTGTTTTCTGATGGTAATGCAATTAAATTACAAATAAAATATGATTATTTTCACATAATATAAAAAATAAATTATTGATGGGTTAAAGAACAAATGAGAAAATAAATTTAAATTATCTGGGAGGATATATTTATGACATTGAATTACAAGAAGCTTTCTTAGAAAATACAAGCATAATTGATGGATATATTAAAGCTTATATACTAAAAAACTTAAGATGAGCCTGACTGGGAGAAGATACCATATATTAAGACTTTATAAAAGCTAAAATTCATCAGTAAAAGGACAAATAACCCAATTAAAAATGGGGGAAATTTGAATAGCCTGTAAACTTTTGAAAAGATGCTCAGTTTCAGTAGTTATCAGGGAAATACATCTGCATTACTCATGAAATTCTACCACTTTGCCCTCTAGAAGTGAGTTTATCATCAGCAGAATTTTCTTTGGTCCTCTTTTCTCTGAATACCCCCTTTCCCTTCTTGCTCTAGCTAAACGCTGACTCACCTGTGGGGATTCTGTTTCCTCCAGTTGTTTTAAGTAGTCATCGTCTCCCTCCCACCTCACCCCCACAGCCCTCCTACCTCTGATCCTAGAGGTGGGTTATGTTTCCTGCTTCTTCCTCACTGGTATTTTAGGCAGTCTTTCTCCCATCTACTAAAACTCCTCAAATTTGAAGCACATGCCATCAAGCTATACCACCTGCTTCCCCTTCCTGTTGCAGCAGAATTCCAGGTCACTTCTTATTCCTTGAAGGTATAATTTTCACGCTCAGTGTGCACGCTGTGCCATTTGTTATCCTCTAAATTTCTTACATTTCTTTCCTCCAGTGGTTTTGTCTTCTGCTCATTCCTATGGTCGTGCCTTGTTCTCACTAACAGTGACTCTCCTTCTAGGATCTCAGTCTCAGCTATCCCTCTTCTACCTGTCATCTTTCTTTCTTCTTTTTTTCTCTCTGAACATGTGACTCTAATAATTCTTTGCAGTCTGTAGATTCCATGCAATCTATAATTTACTGATCCTACCACCCTTTCATTATCCCTTATACTCCATATAAGGAAAACAATAGAATGGGAAAGACTAGAGCTCTCTTCAAGAAAATTAGACATCAGAGGAACATTTCATGGGAAGATGGGCCAGTAAAGGACAGAAATGATATGGATCTAAACAGAAGCAGAAGATACTAAGAAGAGGTGGCAAGAATACACAGAAGAACTGTACAAAAAACATCTTCATGACCCAGATAACCACAATGGTATGATAGCTCACCTAGAGCCAAGTATCCTGGAATGCGAAATCAAGTGGGCCTCAGGAAGAATCACTACAAACAAACCTAGTGGAGGTGATGGAATTCCAGCTGAGCTATTTCAAATACTAGAAGATGATGCTATGAAAGTGCTGCGCTCAGTGTGCCAGCAAATTTGGAAAACTCAGCTGTGGCCAAGGACTAGAAAAGATCAGTTTTCATTCCAGTCCCAAAGAAAGGCAATGCCAAAGAGTACTCAAACTACCACACAATTACACTCATCTCACATGCTGGTAAAGTAATGCTCAAAATTCTCCAAGCCAGGCTTCAACAGTACATGAACCATGAACTTCCAGATGTTCAAGCTGGATTTAGAAAAGGCAAAGGGAACCAGAGATTAAATTGCCAACATCTGTTGGATCATCAAAAAAGCCTGCATTTCAGAAAAACATCTATTTTTGCTTTATTGACTATGCCAAAGCCTTTGACGGTGTGTATCACAACAAACTGGAAAATTCTGAAAGAGATAGGAGTACCAGACCACCTGACCTGTCTCCTGAGAAATCTGTGTGCAGGTCAAGAAGCAAGAGTTAGAACTGGACATGGAACAACAGACTGGTTCNATTGTGGGCAGGAGGAGAAGGGGACGACAGAGGATGAGGTGGCTGAATGGCATCACGGACTCGATGGACGTGAGTCTGAGTGAACTCCGGGAGATGGTGATGAACAGGGAGGCCTGGCGTGCTGGGATTCATGGGGTCGCAAAGAGTCGGACACGACTGAGCAACTGAAGTGAACTGAATATACAGTTAGTGTTGGTTTCTTTGAAATTTTTGAAACATACTTTTTCGGACAATTTTTGATGCTGGGCTCATGCTGTGTGAAATGAATTAGAATTTTTTTTCTACCTTCTGGGCCAGTTTAATTAGTTTTAAATACTTCCTCTTTGAAATGTTTAAACAATTCGCCTGCAAAACACCTGAAATTAATGTCATTAGAAAAATAATTTTCACACTTAAAGAAGACTTAAATGATTTTCTATTGAAGATTTCTTGAGACAATTCTGAGAGTTTGCCTTTTTCTAGTAAATAGTCCATTTCATCCAGATTTTCAAATTTATCAGCATAGGGCAATGGAGAGTTTATAATTTTAAAAAGCTTTTTTATCCTAAGTATTTTTGTTGTTTTCATGTTCCTGGCTTTCTATGTTTTACCATGTCTATATATGCATTTTAGTTTTCAGTTAAAAGCAATCTCTTCTGCTTTTAACACTTACTCTGACATTTTGCAAAAGCATCCTTATAGCCTTCTTCATTCTTGTCAAGGTGAAAGTTTCTCAGTCGTGTCCGACTCTGTGACTCTGTGGACTATACAGTCCATGGAATTCTCCAGGCCAGGATTCTGGAGAGGGTAGCCTTTCCCTCCTCCAGCATATCTTCCCAACCCAGGGATCAAACCCAGGTCTCCCACATTGCAGGCAGATTCTTTACCAGCTGAGCTACAAGGGAAGCTCAGGAATACTGGAGTGGGTAGCCTAACCCTTCTCGAGTGGATCTTCCTGACCCAGGAATCAAACCAGGAATTGAACCAGGGTCTCCTGCATTGCAGGCGGATTCTTTACCAACTGAGCTATCAGGGAAACCTTCTTTTGTCACAGTTACCACTGAAATTGAATGTTCAACTCCATCTCTGATGAAGACTCAGTGAAGGGCCCCCCACTCACCTTGACCACAGGCCCCACAGCTGCTGCTCCCGATGCTGGCTAGTCACATCTCAAGCATACACTCTCAGCCACTGCTCTCCCTGTTGTCTACCCTTCCAAGAAATTTAACATTCCACTTCATTTTATACACGAACTACAATGATTTAAACCTACCTATGTTTAAGTGGTTTCAGTGTTTACTGCATTCTTTTGGTATGATGTTGACTCAGTAAACTCAATTCTAAATTGGTTAGAATAACCTGTGCAGTTTCTCTTCTCAGGAACAGTGGGTAAGTGTTGCAACTTCTGAACACCTATAAATCTGAAAATGTTTTCCCATGGTCTTCACTGACAACAGGCATGTCCACCAGGTGTAAATCCTCAGATCAGAGATCCTGCCCCCCAGGGCCAGAGGGGTGGCTCCCTATCAACCTCCGGCAAGTCTCCTCTCCTGCAGGCAGGGGTTTCTGCCTGCCTTCCTCACTCCGTCAACACTGTATGCACATGCCCCCTCCTCATGGTCCCCCCGGTGGGGACAGGTGCCTTCCATCTCCACTCAGCCACGGCCCAGAGCTCGGCCCCTTCAGAAGCGCCAGCCCCACGCTGTCTGTCTGCTCCCAGCACCGACTCTATCTCCTATAGCATTGACGAAGAATACTCATTTTTGCTTCTGCATTTTCAAGTTCCTATAAAGCCTCCACATCACCTTAGCCTGATCTCTGTATGGATTTCTGCTTCACAAACAGCACAGCTTATATTCTCTTGAAAAGGCCCAGGTCTCCAGATGCCAGGATGAGATTTATGCTGAGGAGTATAATTTCTGATTTCCTCTGTGTCCACCCTCTGTCCCACAGCCCGAGCACCAGCTCACCTGAACCCTGGCCACACCCACCCCCTGATGGCAGCAAGGTCCCCGTGCTGGGCCCATGGCAGCTCAGATGTACGTGCTTCTGCTTATGGAAGGCGAGGCTCTTCATGTGTTAAGAAAACAGAACAATATGATCTAACTGTGTTCCCACACAAACACCAATTTTATTCCAAATAATCACATAATTTTAAGAATTTTCCCAAAACATTTTTACAAAGAGTAGCCCCAGTGTCATTTGCCCTGAAAATTCCACTGTGTACATGAGTACCACCTGAGCCAAATGGAAAAAGTCCAAACTTGCGGCAGCTTCCATGGGTCTCATTTTAAGTTTTAAAAAACTTTAAAAAAAAATTTAACATTTTTTTTTTCTATTTTTCATGATACATGATGCTACTCATATGTAACTTTACTCGGTAGACTTTTAGTTACTTTGCTGATTTTTACAGTCTGACAAGCAGCAGCACGCATGCAGTATCTGTAAATAGTAACGACCAGTCTAAGGGTTTGTGCTGGTAGCCAGGGAGTTGCATTTTGTTAGACCCAAATTGAACAGAGTGGAGTTGAGGTTGATGCAGAGAAAGGCGTGCTCTGGGTGCGTTGTCCTCTGTATCTCCTGAAGCATCAGGTGGATTGTGAAGAGTTCAAAGAGCTTCTTATTACTCCTGCAAGAGAGGGAGCATCTTAACGTCATCCCACACTCAAGGACAGTGAGAGAGCCTTACATGTGAATGGCATCCTGTTTCATACATAGCAGAGGAAATAGGTAGAGGATTCACATGCCGAGACAGACAAGACATGATCTGTGAAACAAGTCTAACGTGGAAAAGTATTCAAGGAGAAAAGAGGACAATTCATCACCCTGGAGCCTGCACCACAGTCACTCCCAGAGCGGGCTCGCCCTCAGCCAGCCAGAGTCAAGTACCCAACCACCGAGTCTCAGGTATGTCAGCTTCTTCCCGGAGCAGACCGTTAGCCGACCTCGACTTAGCCACCGTCTTCTGCAGAACAGCCAGTCAGCAACCTCACTCCCAGTAAGTTAGACTCGTATCTGGTAACATATTTCTTACTTCCTTGTCCACATCTATTTCCCTCTATGGTAACCTTTAATAACCATCCATCTCACATCCAGGGACTCCATCTCTGTGGATTTACAGTTTTACTAAGGCTGGCTTGGGCATCAATGATTCCCAGCCCCTCATTCAAGCTTTATTCCAATTCTATATCTACGCTCTGATCCAGGACACAGCCACACGGGAACTACACCTCCACCAATTCCAGGAGCAGGAACTCAGAGGAATGAAACACCTCTGCAGCCTCAGGGCACCACAGAGGGTGAAGGACCACAGGACCCCTGGAGAATTCACTGATTACAAATCAAGACAGTCAAGGCCAGTCAGCCTGAGAGAAAAGGAAGACAGTGAACTGACAAGCCTGAATGACACCAGAGCTAAACTAGTAAATTGCTGGACTAAGGATGAGGTCACAGCGTGACAACAAACAATTTACTACAGTGTAGCATCGTGTGTGACACCAGGCAGGACAGGCTGACCTGCAGTCATACAACCACAAGTAACTTCAGGCTGCACTGTGTTTACTGAACCAAACCAAGAGGTCACGGCATAAAAACACAACACACAGAAGATGCTCAGATTTCCCTCAAAAGAAACACCAGAGGATATGAGATTCAGGGAAAATATAGCTTAAAGTCTATGTCCCTTAAAAAAACATTTTAAATACCAATGCTTGCATCAGGGAAAGAAGAAATACAAAAATACAAAAATACATTCACTTATGGCAATGAAATCAAACCAGTGCAGCAGTGCGTCCATGCCTGCTTGTGGCCAGCACCGGTCACAGTCTTTTCTGCCTGCTTCCTTCTCACCCCTGACCCAGTGCATCCACAGTAAGCACCAGCAGGATACACGTTCATCTGCCCCTTGTCTTCACCTGTGATCACAGTGCGCCAGCCTGCAGGAAGCTGGTCCAGGGTTCACTCTGTCACTAAGTGTGTGGCCTGAGACCAGCATTAACACACCACATGCTTGCTGGAAACTCTGATTTAATAATCTCAGCGGAGCCAGTGCAGGAAGCAGAAATCTAAATGATCACGGTGAACTAGTTCCTGATGAGAAAGGTCAGAAATCAGAAATCCTTACTTGATTTTGGAAAGTTTCTGCAGGATGATACTGAGCTTCTCTAGGACATGGAGGTCAAGCTTCGGGGCCCGGAGCAGCACAGAACAGGTCCGGAAGAAGAGCGAGCAGCTGCAGGCCTCCAGGAAGGGCTGCAGGGCACCTGCGAGACAGGAGGCGTCAGGGGCCGGGGCGGGGGCCAGTACCCGGGGGCGCAGGTGCCAACCCTGCTGGGCAGGGTCTCCATGCCTCCCGCTCTTACACTGTGGGGAAAATGCCAGCATTGGAAGAGTTAAAATATCTACTGGCTCTTGTTGAACAAGCAAACTGAAGGTAATGAATGAGGTCAGAGTTCCATTCTTCAGATTCTTCCATTAAGTGGAACTGAGAATAAAGTCCATTAAGAGTAGGCTGTTTCAATAGTGCTTTAGCAGTATTTAATAAGAAGAAATTCTGTTGGGGTGGTAATTTTTTAAAGCATCTTAAATTTAAGAATTTCATTTACATGTTAATGACAACTTGCATAACCAGTGAATAAGGAAAAACTTTTTAGCATAAAAGCAAAAGTGGGAAAGATTCATAAAAGATTGAAGATTTTAATAAAATTTTTTTGAAAAGACTTATGCTTTCTACAGTATTCCCTGCTTGAATTTTTTTGAGCAATAAAAGTTCATTTGTATTTAATTTTCAAACTGTGGTTAAATATGCATAAGGTAACTAACGTGTACCACTGTAACCACTTGGAAAAGTGTAGTGTTTGCTAGTGCTACGTGCACACGTGCCGTTGTGTAAACACTACCCCACACACCCCAGAGCTGCTCATCTTCCCCAGCTGACTCTGTCCCGTGAGTCACTAACCCCCAGCTTCTGTGCCCCGTTCCGACCTCCTGTCTCTACATATGACAACACGAGGACCCTCACGTGTGTGAAGTCACAGAGGATCGGCCCTTCTGTGTCTGTCTTATTACACTCAGCATAACGTCCTTGAAGCCCATCTGTGGTGCAGCAGTGTCAGCTTCCACCTTTTTAAAGGCTGAATAATACCCCACAGCGCACAGACCACACTTTCTCTTGCTGCTTTCAAGATTCTCTTGTTTTTGACAGTCTGACACTTTAATATCCTGCTTTCAAGATTCTTTGTTTTTGACAGTCTGACACTTTAATATCATGTGTCCCCATGGTGGGGTCTCTCTGGGTTTATCCTGAACTTCACTGAGCTGTGGAATTTGGTGAAATTCTTAGATTTGTAAAAGCACGTCTTTCCTCAAATGGGTTAAGTTTTCAGCCATATTTCTTTAAATCATCTTCATGAATTCTCTCAGTCACATCTCTGGACAAGCACCTGTAGCTTTATGGAGCATGGTGAATCTAGCCCTGCCCTGGATTAGATGTTGTCTTCAGGGAGTGCTGTGGCTAGGCTGACCTTCTGTCCAGGCGCTAAGAATTCCTCCACAACAACAGTAAAGCGCATCGCTCTCTCGTCTTTTGTGTGTTCACTAAGCAGCACTTTTAATTTCCTTCAAGAACTTGTCCTTTGCATTCACAGCTTGGCTAACAGCTTAGTGGAAGAACCCCAGCTGGAGGCCTGTCTTTGCTTTTGACCCACCTTTCTCATTGACTTCAATCACGTCTTTCCATTTTAAGTGAGAGGAGTACTCTTCCTCTCACATGAACTCTCTGAGGCCGCTGGAGGGGTATGCTGCCGCTGCTGCTGCTAAGTCGCTTCAGTCGTGTCCAACTCTGTGAGACCCCATAGACGGCAGCCCACCAGGCTCCCTCATCCCTGGGATTCTCCAGGCAAGAACACTGGAGTGGGTTGCCATTTCTTTCTCCAATGCATGAAAGTGAAAAGGGAAAGTGAAGTTGCTCAGTCACGTCTGACTCTTAGCAACGCCATGGACCGCAGCCCATCTGGCTCCTCTGTCCATGGGATTTTCCGGGCAAGAGTATATTAATTAGCCTAATTTCAATATTGTGTGTCAGGGAGCAGGGAGGCTTGAGGAAAGAGATGGGGGAACTGCAGTCAGTGATACAGGCAGAACACACACAACATTATTAAGTTCACGGCCCGCCCGCCCCACCTCCTGCCTCAAACCATGACAACATCAAGACCACTGGTCACAGATCACTGTAGCAAACACAGTCATAATGAAAAGGTTCGAAACACCATGAGAATGACAAAAATGTGACAGAGATGTGAAGGGAGCAAATGCTGCTGGAAAAATGGTGCCAGAAGATCTATTCAGGGCAAGGTTTCCACACACCTTCAGTATGTTTAAAAAAAAGAAGTACTTGCAAAAGCTCAATTCACCATAGGCTCGTGAATGTGCATATTTTTGGATAGTAGGACTTTGGGGTTTTGGGCCAGTTTCCCAACTTCTATTACTTTTATAATAAAAATAAACTTTACTTGAAAAACAAGGTCTGAGAAACATACTCAAATACATTGTTCCATTCAGGGGTTAAACGGTAACACAAGATGGTTTCTAGAGCACAAAAGAGAATAAACTAATAATACAAATACAAACTTTATTTATTTTATTTAAACTACACCTGACAAAAAAAGGAAAGTTCTTCAAGAAAGTGAAACTCAGGCTCTTACACAGCTAAGCCCAGGTAGGTGAGTGACAGCTTTCACCACTGACAGGAAGAAAAAGAAATGACAGAGTGATTTTCTAAAAGCACACTGCTCAGTTATCATCTGATTTATATTCATGTGCAAAACGTATAATCAGAAGCCCTCAATCTACACTGTGCTCACAAGCACTCAGGTAGAGCAACACACAGACCTCCGTCCAAACTCATGAAGTCTAGCCCAGCAGCTTTCAGAGAACTCTGCCCACACAGTTCCTGGTACTTCTCATGCTCCGGGCAGGTCGGGAGGGGATGGCAAAGACGACCTGCAGCGGATAGACAGGGGGGCCCTGGACAGACACACAGAGCTCCTAACGCTTCGCCACGTCTGTGCCAAAGACTGGTCTTCTTAATCTTCCAACATGGCACCAGGAACCCAAAACCTTCCCCCAAATACGTGACAACAGTCATGAAACAAGGTGGCCACCAGATTGGGTGGCTCCGGTCCCTCAGTCACAGCCCACTGGACAAACTCGAACTCCACTTGAATCTGAGACACGAGACTCCAGTATGACGAACCTAACAGCTAGCTAAGGCGAGTGCTGCAGTGTAGACAGACAATCGCAAAGTTTCTCTACTTCTGAGTCTGGTCCACAAAAACCTCTGCCCAAGGCCCCACCAAGCCCCACTGGGAATGCTGTTTGTGCAAGTAAACTTTTCAAGTTACAGTGTGTCTCAGTTTACCATTTCACAATGCTGCTAAAACACTAGGAGATGAAGTGAAACAAACATACAGAATACACGCCCCATGTTCTAAATTACTCTGGGATTTAACAGACGTGAGACACCTGTGGAGTCACCCCCCAGTCTCACGCCGTTTCTACACTGACCCCCAGGTGGACACCACCAGGCACAGCTTAGCCACCGGCAGCTCCTCTTGGGCCCTTGGGTCCAGAGCCCCACACGGGCACGGAGGAGGCCCCGTTGAGCAAAGTGGCAGACCCGAGGCCCAAACCACGGCACTGCATACACGGGCCACCAAGGCCCGAGAGCTGCAGACCAGCGCTATCAGGATTTCTTTTCCAACAATTCTTCCGAAACAGTTATATGGTAAAAGAGGGCTTCCCCAGTGGCTCAGAAGTAAAGAATCTGCCTGCAGTGCAGGAGATGTGGGTTCAATCTCTGGGTTGANTTTAAACTACACCTGACAAAAAAAGGAAAGTTCTTCAAGCAAGTGAAACTCAGGCTCTTACACAGCTAAGCCCAGGTAGGTGAGTGACAGCTTTCACCACTGACAGGAAGAAAAAGAAATGACAGAGTGATTTTCTAAAAGCACACTGCTCAGTTATCATCTGATTTATATTCATGTGCAAAACGTATAATCAGAAGCCCTCAATCTACACTGTGCTCACAAGCACTCAGGTAGAGCAACACACAGACCTCCGTCCAAACTCATGAAGTCTAGCCCAGCAGCTTTCAGAGAACTCTGCCCACACAGTTCCTGGTACTTCTCACGCTCGGGGCAGGTCGGGAGGGGATGGCAAAGACGACCTGCAGCGGATAGACAGGGGGGCTCTGGACAGACACACAGAGCTCCTAACGCTTCGCCACGTCTGTGCCAAAGACTGGTCTTCTTAATCTTCCAACACGGCACCAGGAACTCAAAACCTTCCCCGAAATACGTGACAACAGTCATGAAACAAGGTGGCCACCAGATTGGGTGGCTCCGGTCCCTCAGTCACAGCCCACTGGACAAACTCGAACTCCACTTGAATCTGAGACACGAGACTCCAGAATGACGAACCTAACAGCCAGCTAAGGCGAGCGCTGCAGTGTAGACAGACAATCGCAAAGTTTCTCTACTTCTGAGTCTGGTCCACAAAAACCTCTGCCCAAGGCCCCACCAAGCCCCACTGGGAATGCTGTTTGTGCAAGTAAACTTTTCAAGTTACAGTGTGTCTCAGTTTACCATTTCACAATGCTGCTAAAACACTAGGAGATGAAGTGAAACAAACATACAGAATACACGCCCCATGTTCTAAATTACTCTGGGATTTAACAGATGTGAGACACCTGTGGAGTCACCCCCCAGTCTCACGCCGTTTCTACACTGACCCCCAGGTGGACACCACCAGGCACAGCTTAGCCACCGGCAGCTCCTCTTGGGCCCTTGGGTCCAGAGCCCCACACGGGCACGGAGGAGGCCCCGTTGAGCAAAGTAGCAGACCCGAGGCCCAAACCACGGCACTGCATACACGGGCCACCAAGGCCCGAGAGCTGCAGACCAGCGCTATCAGGATTTCTTTTCCAACAATTCTTCCGAAACAGTTATATGGTAAAAGAGGGCTTCCCCAGTGGCTCAGAAGTAAAGAATCTGCCTGCAGTGCAGGAGATGTGGGTTCAATCTCTGGGTTGATAAGATATCCTGGAGAAGGGAACGGCAACCCACTCCAGTATTCTTGCCTGGAGAATCCCATGGAAGGAGGAGTCTGGCAGGATACAATCCACAGGGTCACAAAGAGTCAGACATGACTGAGCAACTCAACAACAATATGGTGAAATGAGTTTCCCACCTCAAACCTATAAAGAACAAAACCAAGCCAACAGTAGAAAAGCATTTGCTGTGTTTTGATCTAGGATTCGTTTATCCCTTCAAAACTTTGTTGGCTAGTACCAGGCATTGGGTTTATGCTAAAAATGGAAAATGCACCCAACACATACACACACCTCGGTCAGCAACCCTCAAAGTTACATCACTTCCAGTCTCCTGGGTCCCATCTTCAGCAGAGCTCCCAGAGAGCAGCCTCAGGAGCAGCTGTTTACCCCACGGGACGGGAAGAGCGAGAGAGGGTGAGGGCGGCTGGGACAGAGGCGCTGGGCCGTGCATGAGGAACCGGCCATGGTCTCCTGCATGGGTGCTCTGGGCACCCCAATACTTCTGAGGCTGTATCGCGTTGTCCTCTGGCTACACGGTGGCTTCGTCTGTCAGACACTNGGTGAGGGCGGCTGGGACAGAGGCGCTGGGCCGTGCATGAGGAACCGGCCATGGTCTCCTGCATGGGTGCTCTGGGCACCCCAATACTTCTGAGGCTGTATCGCGTTGTCCTCTGGCTACACGGTGGCTTCGTCTGTCAGACACTCAGATGGCTTTGCCTCTGATGAACAAACATTTACACCTGATAGAGTTTTGTTTTCCTTATTGAAAAAAATTCTGTGAAACTCATTGGAAATTCATCTACTTCAAAAAGTAACCTTGAGTCTCTGTGTCTCAGTTACTAATTTTGCACTGCTGCTGGNGCATCTTTTAATTTCATGGCTTCAGTCACCATCTGCAGTGATTTTGGAGCCCCCCAAAATAAAGTCTCACACTCTTTCCATTGTTTCCCCATCTGTTTGCCATGAAGTGATGTCATGATCTTAGTTTTCTGAATGTTGAGTTTTAAGACAGCATTTTCACTGTCCTCTTTCACTTTCAACGAGAGGCTCTTTAGTTCTTCTTAGCTTTCTGCCATAAGGGCGGTGTCATCTTCTTATCTGAGATTATTGGTATTTCTCCCGGCAATCTTGATTCCAGCTTGTGCTTCATCCAGCCCAGCATTTCGCATGAGGTACTATGCATATAAGTTAAATAAGTACGGTGATAATACACAGCTTTGACATACTTCCCTGATTTGGAACTAGTCTGTTGTTCTGTGTCCGGTTCTAACTCTTGCTTCTTGACCTGCGTACAGATTTCTCAGGAGACAGGTCAGGTGGTCTGGTATTCCCATCTCTTTCAGAATTTTCCACGTTTATTGTGATCCACACAGACAAAGGGTTTGGTGTAGTCAATAAAGCAGAAGTAGATGTTTTTTCTGGAACTTTCTTGCTTTTTTGATGATCCAGCAGATGTTGGCAATGAGATAGTTAACTAATTTTGAATCTTGGCTTTGTCTCTTAGTGTGAGACTTTGGGTTTATCATTTAATTTGGCTACACCTAAGTTTTCCCCTGTACAAAATGGAGCTAGTAGTAGTAACTATGATGGGCTTCCCTGGTGGCTCAGTGGTAAAGAATCTGCCTGCTAAAGCAGGAGACATGGGTTCAATCTCTGGTCCAGAAAGGTCCCACATGTCTTGGGGCAACTAAGCTTGTGTGCCACAACTATTGAGCATGTACCCAGAACCTGGAAGCTGCAACTACTGAGCTCACATCCTGCAGCTGCTGAAGGTCTCGTGCTTAGAGCCCATGTTCTGCAGCAAGAGAAGCCACCGCAGTGAGTAGCCTGCACACCGCAACTAGAGAGTAACCTCTACTTGCCACAACTAGAGAAAAGCCCATGCAGCAATGAAGACCCAGCACAGCCAAAAAATGAGTAAATAAAAAATAGTAACTATGGTAATAATCACTTCAAAGATTAAATGAGATATAGCTATATGGAAAGCAGTTAACACAGTGCCTGGCACATAGCAAGCATGCCGTGAATGTTAAGTGCTGATGCAATTGTTATTATCAATTCTAATATTTTTATCAGTGGTTGGAAAAGAACCCTATATTTTGGAACTTTATACAGACTTATCAGATAATTTGACATGTCTCTTCTGTTTTTCTCCACAAGTTTGGCAGTTTTGCCAGTATTTTATTCACATTTTTCTTTGAGCATATTTCATTTCCTCTTTATCTTTCCCCCTCTAATTATACCTAACATCATATGGGTACTTACTATGGGCTAGGTGCTTTGTGAAATGTTCTGTGAACAGTGAAGCAGAAGTTGGAAGTTTAGTTTCTGGTCCCAGTTCTGTCATTCAGCCTTTTGACTGGGTCAACGGATTGAATCACACTAAGCCTTAGTTTTGTCATGTACAGAATAGGGATAATAATACTTGTCCTGTCTTTATAGTAATACTTTGTTTTGAATATTAAGTGATATGTTTTCAAGAAGGTGGGACAAATTCAGAGAGGAGCACTGACATGTGTACACTACGATGGTGAACTAGCTTGCTGGCAGGAAGCAGCTACATAGCACAGGGAGCTCAGCTCGATCCTCGTATGACCCAGAGTGGGGGATGGGGAGCAGGAGGGAGCCTCAGCAGGAAGGGTGTATGTGTATACTTACAGCGGATTCACACTGTTACAAGCAGAAGCTGATACAGCACTGTAGAGCAGTTGTTGTTTAACTGCTAAGCTGCTTTGTGACCCCGTGGACTGTAGCCCTGCAGGCTTCACTGCTCACGGGGTTTCTCAGGCGGAAGCACTGGAGCAGGTCGCCATTTCCTTCTCCGGGGGATCTTCCTGACTCAGGGATTGAACCTGCGTCTTCTGCTTGGCAGGCTGATTCTTTACTACTGAGTCACCAGGGAAAGCATAAAGCCATTATCCTGCAACTTAAAAAAGCCCTTCATAAAATAAAATATGCAAATATAAAGATTGCTATTTTTGTCTACCTTAAATGTCCGATTTGCATAGTACATTGCCCTTCAGATGGAATTACCTAGATGTAATTTATTCCTTTCCAGAGTCTTTCTTAATAGAAGTCTCACATAGAGCAATCACAGAGAATAGAAACATCTTAACTTGAAAGCAGTTTTGCCTATTATGCATTTTAAGAAAGGTTGGCTGAAGTATTTGAATAATATACATATGGATACATGATAGGGTAAATACATAAATGGGTGAAGATGAGTTAGAGTATTTTTGAGAATTTCATACTAAGATTAGTGTCTGAATTCACAGGAAGCTACTAGTGCTTCGCTGATTATTCTAGAAAAAGTTTGTGATGGAGGTATAATTCAGGAAAATTCAAGTGAATTTTAAGTTTGTGTGAAATATAGGGAGAGAAATGAGGTGGTCTGGAATATCTGGTAAAGGGCTGTTAGCACAGGGCCTTAGGGTGCAGTGTAATGGGAAGTGATTAGTGTCATTGTAGAGCTCTAACTGGAAGATGGTCTCCCTTGGCTCTGTGATCTTGGACAAACCAGCCTCTAAATCTGTTTTCTAAGCTGTGAAGTACAGCTAATAATATATACTTTAAAATTTGTATAAGGGGATATTTGCCATCATAATTAAATTATTACTACTAGAGTTGGAAAGTACTTGGAGAGCCGTTAAGGCAAAGGTTTTGTGGGTTGTTGATGATTACTTTAAATTTTACCGCTTGAGTGTTGAGAATTTGGGCCTGGATTAGGACTGTCAGATAAAACATTTACTAATTTTTATTTGCTGGGTTTGGCAGCCTTCATCTGGATGAAGGACTGTGAAGGAGGATGAGCAGCTCCATCTCAGCCTCTTAAGTGTGTGTGTCTTTGTGTGTGTAAATGTTTTGTTTGCTTGCCTTTTGGTAACGAAGATTCTGTATAAGCCAAAGGCTGGCTATAAAAGAGTTTTCAAGTATAGAAATCACTGTTACTTTGAAGGCCAAAGCGTAAAACAAAACTGAAGCCTATTAGCTTCTATTTTGGGTGTTCCTCACTCTGGGACTCTTATATGAAGAAGGGAAAACAAACAAGCTAATAGGAATGGCTTACACACATACAGGACAACCCAAAGAAACTTGGAATTGTTTGCCGTTCTAACTGTAGTAAAAGTATTTATTTATTTATCAGTTTAAGTAGCCACAGAGAGAAAAGCAACTCGTTTGTACTTCTAGTGAGAAGGTTCAAGTCTTCCTATAAACTACACAATCATATTTGTGGTGGAATGATTCTTTGGTAGTCTATATAAGTGTAGAATATAATCTTGTATTTCCAAAATCTGCCTGTGCAAAAAGGAAAGACTGGGTCATATGAATGCTGTAATTACTTTATTTGGTGAATCTATTCTACAGCTGATGCTTGGTTTTCTTCTTTTTTTTTTAATATTTGTTTTTATTTATTTATTTGACTGTGTTGGGTCTTAGTTGCAGCATGTGGGATCTACTTCCCTGACCAAGGATCGAACCCCTGGCCCCCTGCATTGGGAGCATGGAGCCTGAGCCACTGGACCATCAGGGAAATCCCCCATGCTTGGTTTTCTTCATCAATATTCTTTTCTAGTAAATTGTTTTATGTTTATATATTGATTTTTACTTGTAGTGGAAAAATGGTTCAAGATAAAGTTAAGTAACCGAATATAAGTANCCCCTGCATTGGGAGCATGGAGCCTGAGCCACTGGACCATCAGGGAAATCCCCCATGCTTGGTTTTCTTCATCAATATTCTTTTCTAGTAAATTGTTTTATGTTTATATATTGATTTTTACTTGTAGTGGAAAAATGGTTCAAGATAAAGTTAAGTAACCGAATATAAGTAGAGAATATATCATTTCTAAATGAAAAGAATATATACAGCAATTTTACAATGATGAAATGGGTATCTGTTATTTTTTAGTGTATTTAAATGTGCCATACATGTATTTTAGTAAACCAGGAGCCCTTTTAGTGCTCCTTTTTGACCAAGCGTCTATTCATCATTAAAATCATCCTAATTTTTAGGTTTGATATTACAGACCTGCTGCTTTTATTTAAAATGAGAAGCTTTGTTTTGGTGAATTCAGTATGATGTAAGGTGAAAAGAAAGACATCATGTTTTTAAGTATTTATGTTGAAAAGTGTGATTTATACAAAAACCTAGTTCCTGGAGGCATCAAAAAGTTTTTTTTTCCGTGTTTTATTTCATCAGAACACTACAGTAGACTGTAAAATGACATCATCTACAGCTGGAGATAAACACTTTGATAAAAGTCCCACTAAAACAAGACACCCTCGGAAAGTTGATCTAAGAGCTCGATACTGGGCATTTCTTTTTGACAATCTTCGCCGGGCAGTAGATGAAATCTATGTGACTTGTGAATCAGATCAGAGTGTGGTGGAATGTAAGGTAAGGTTTGCTTTAAGTTTTTGTAATCCATTTGATGTCAAATTTGCCAGTTTTTGCTCTATCTAACTTGATTATTTACCTCTGTATACAGTCCTTCAGTATTGACTATAATCTCCATGCTATACACTACATCCTCAGAACTTACTCATCTTAAAACTTAAAACCAGCATCTCCCTATTTCCCCTATCATTTGCAGCCACTATTCTACTGTCGGCTTCTGTGAATGCATCAGGTTTTTCTTTGTTTTGATTTTTTAAGATTATCCTTGTTGTTGTTTGCATTACCTAATTGTGTACTTTTATATTCTGTGCAAGATTTGGTAGAAAATGGTCTTGATATATATAGTCCTAGGCGAGAAATTAAAAGATAGGTATACACACACACACACACACACAC
>SJYV01005789.1:24050-41398 GCA_006410875.1 Neotragus pygmaeus | reverse complement strand
CACACACACACCCACACACACACCCACACACACAATTTATTAAAAGATCTCTCTTGGCTGCATTCTCCATTGGTACTGTAGGTGGCATTAGTGAGTTTTTCACATTCTTTGGTTTCATGTTTAAGGTCTTTAATTGGACATTGCCCCTTTTCTTGGAGAAGGCAATGGCACCCCACTCCAGTACTCTTGCCTGGAAAATCCCATGGGCGGAGGAGCCTGGTAGGCTGCAGTCCATGAGGTCGCTAACAGTTAGACACAATTGAGTGACTTCACTTTCACTTTTCACTTTCATGCATTGGAGAAGGAAATGGCAATCCACTCCAGTGTTCTTGCCTGGAGAATCCCAGGGACGGGGGAGCCTGGTAGGCTGCTGTCTATGGGGCTGCACAGAGTCAGACACAACTGAAGCGACTTAGCAGCAGCAGCAGCCCCTTTTCTATTGAGATCACTCTCATCAACTTTGGTAAGGGCAAAGTGAGATTGATGGCTAACCATAAACAACTCTGAGTGGGATTTGGAAATAGTTGTGTGTTTTCTAATTTTAGATAACCTTGTGTTTGTAATAGGATGTTAAACAGACACGTAGCATAATCTGTCTCTGAAAATGCACTGGAAAGCCTGGACTTTCAGTAGATACAAACTATGTGTGTATTTATACTAAATAAAATTATTTTGAGAAAAATCAGGATGATACATCTTCACAGAAAGATTACAGAGGCAGCTTCTGTTTCTACAGTGAACATGGTTAAAAATCCTGAAACTCATTATTTAACCTTTGAAATATATGAAGAGTCAAAGCAAAGTTATATGTTGAAACAATAGCTGTGTTTCCTCTAAAATTGGAAATAGCCAAAATATGTTTTAAACTAACTTAAAAATATGACTCAACAGGAACAGGTTTCAGAATGAATAGTGATTGAAATCATCCAAGTTTATGCTTTGGTTGTCACAATTAATATTGTTACTGTCAGCTTGTAAAACTTTTTTTATGTTTAAGAAAATATTTTTAAGGAAAATCATATTGTTGGGGTGTAGTCTCCACTCCTTGCTTTCCATTTCAACCTGCGGGGAACTGAATGTGTGGCTCTGGGATACTGGGGACCCCGTGGAATATGGAGACTGGTACCTGTAACTCCCTTAGAGATTTCATAGCATAACAAGCTTGCTGGAGTAGCTCATGCCAGCTAGGCTTAGAGGGACTTCAGGGTAGTAAGCTTTCTTTGGAAGGAGTGAGGATGGGACTTGTCACTGACCGAGTAAAGAGGACCCCCAGTGCATCTCATGGTTTCTGTGAGGGAAGGATTTTAGACATTGGTGAAGATGTTGGAGTAATAGGGACTTCCTGTGAGGACACTTGGTTAGGTGTCAGTAGAATATACCAAAGTCTGATGGAGTTGAGGCAGATCTTGCTTTAGGCAGAGGGAGCCAGGGTGAACCTGACCACTGCCTAGAGATCCATGAATGCTCCTTGTGCAGAAATTACCATGTACTGCAGAGATCAGTGGGGACTCCTCCCTGCACATTGATCCAGAGAAGGATCAGGGATGCATCTCTGCCTGGCAGCACTTGATTCTGTTATTGGTCAGCATCATTTTAGTCCCTGGAGAAGGACTGGCTGATGACTATTGAAGATCTATCACTAATATCTGTTAAGCTCTATAAGTGGAATATTGCTCTGTTTCCACAACTGCCACTTACGGCAGGGACATAAGTTTGTGAATGTCGGATAGTGTTAAGGGGTACAGAGGAGGAAAAGAGGAACGACTCTGTGAAAATAACCCATATTCTTCCCCTACAACAGGCATCTGCTAAAGGCTATCTAATTCTCACCTGTGCTAGGCTATCAGACAACAATAGGCAGATTGTCTACAGATAGGATTTAAAAATCAAACTTTGATAATTGAATGTGACTGAAAAGTTGTGGATTTCACTGAGCATGCTCAGCAGGTTTAGGATTTAGCTGAGTAGCTAGTTTTATGTGGAAAAAGATAAAAGTATTCTATGTTTATATCTCAAAAGTTGAGACTTCTCCTTTCAACAAGTTAAGTCAGGATCAAAATGATATGTGAGAAATGCTTAGAAAAGTATAACCTACAATAAAAAGAAAATAAATTTTATAATTAGATGAAAGGAAAAGTCACAGATGGAGATAGGGGAATATAGATCCAGAACATATAAGAATCATTACAGAAGCAGGAAGAATATAGGAGAATAGGAACATCCCAAAGGCCATGGAAGAAGGAGTGGTACACAGGTTAAGAATAACTGCAGTTGAGAGAAAGCTTGGCATTTAAGAGGGATAAGAACAGATGGGATCAAGGTGGAAACTTGTGACAAGAGTTTGAAATTCCATTTGAGGGGTTCTTTGCCCTTTTATGTTTTCAAGAAGTAGGAGGTGTGAGGTTGGAAGTTGGAAGAGGGTGGAAAGATCTGAAATAACTGTGATGGAGAATGAAAGGGCAGACTTTTGGAAGCCACAGGGTTGCCCAGCAACCTTGAAGGTCACAGTTAGACTGGAAATTCTACTCTTTCCTATATGTTCAATTTTCCTTATTAGAGTCTTCTCCCATCAGCACGCTACTTGCTTATTTCTCTTCCATTTTCAACTACAACAATAAAAACAATAAAAAGAAACCCCCAAACCCCATCTCTGTTTTACTTATCCTTTCATCTACTGTCCCAGACCCCATTTTCCTCCTCTCCTTCTTAGCCAGGTTTCTTAGAGGACGCCTGCCTTTTTGCGGCCTCCATTTCCTTTTCTCTCAGGAACTCATGTGTCTACTCCAACCTGGTGTCACATCCCTATCAGAGCTCCTGTTGAACTCTTAGTAAAGTCACTCGGCGTTGCTCAGTCCAGTGGGTGTTTTTCTGTCCCTCCCTTGATCTCTGAGTAGCCTTTCACGCTGTCGACCGCTCCGCTCTTGCAGCACTCCCTCCTTTGGCTTTTATAGAACCACCACCGCTAGTTTTCTTTCTTCTTTGTTGGNTAGTAAAGTCACTCGGCGTTGCTCAGTCCAGTGGGTGTTTTTCTGTCCCTCCCTTGATCTCTGAGTAGCCTTTCACGCTGTCGACCGCTCCGCTCTTGCAGCACTCCCTCCTTTGGCTTTTATAGAACCACCACCGCTAGTTTTCTTTCTTCTTTGTTGGTTGCTGCCTCTGCTTCCTCCTAGTTGGCTTTTCCTTTCCCATCTGACTTTTAGCTTTTGGGAATTCATTAAGGCTCATCTTAGACCATCTTCTTTTCTCACTATTAGTTTCTCCCTCTGCGTTTTCTCCATGCCATGGCTTAATTTATTGTTGGTTTCCTGATGATTCTTAAATTTATTTCTCTGGCCTATACTTACTTTTCTTCTGATTTTCAGACTTGTATATCCAAATAGCCTCGTTGGCATCTCCACTTGGCTATTTCATAAGCATGTCAATCTGATATATATAGAAACAAGTTCATGATGACTCCTTCTACCCTAAACCTGGAGATACATTTTTCTTCCCTGAATTGGCAGGTAGTCCCTCCATCTTCCTCCCTTTACCCCACACCAGCCACTGTCCAATGAATGGGCCTCTTTGAGTTCAATTCCCTTCAGTCATTCAGTCGTGTCTGACTCTTGACGACCCAGTGGACTGCAGCACACCAGGCTTCCCTGTCCATCACCAACTCTTGGAGCTTATTCAAACTCATGTCCATTGAGTTGGTGATGCCATCCAACCATTTCATCCTCTGTTGTCCCCTTCTCCTGCTTTCAACCTTTCCCAGCATCAGGGTCTTTTCCAATGAGTCAGTTCTTTGCATCAGGAGGCCAAAATATTGGAGTTTCAGCTTTAGCATCAGTCCTTCCAATGAATATTCAGGACTTATTTCCTTTAAGATGGACTGGTTTTATCTTCTTGCTGTCTAAGGGACTCTCAAGAGTCTTCTCCAACACCACAGTTTAAAAGTATCAATTCTTCGGTGCTCAGTTTTCTTTACAGTCCAACTCTCATATCTGTACTGGAAAAACCATAGCTTTGACTAGATAGACCTTTGTTGGCAAAGTAATGTCTCTGCTTTTTAATACTCTTTGAGTATTACCTCCTAAATCTTTCCAACCTGTCCACTTCTCTTATTCTCTACTGCTACCATTCTAGTCCAAGCTGCCATTATATTAGTAAAATCCCTGGATCACAATTGAAAATTTTTAGCAGAACTCCCTGCATCCTTCTAATCCATTCTCTATACGATAGGCAAACTGATACTTAAAACTAACATGAGCTCTGATTTCTTTGATTATAGCTCCTCAAAAGTTTCCCTTTGCTCTGTGCATTAAAATCTCCAGCATGACCTTCAAATCTTGAGTGAGTTGATTTGTGTAAACCTTATTTCACACCACTTTTCTCTCCTCCCTTCTGCCTCATTTAAACCAGCCTTCTTTTGATTACTCAAACATGCCAGGTACCTGCAAATCTTCAGACCTTTCCACATTCTGATTTTTTTTGCTGAGACACTTATCCTCACTCTTCTTGCCCAGCACCTCTTCACCTCCCCCATCCCTTTTACCTAACTCCTATTCCTAGTATAGGTTTCAATTTAAGTGTCACTTTCTCAGGGGAGCTTATCATGTTTCAGACTAAATCAGGTTCCCTGCCAATATAGAGTTCACCCTCATATCTGCATGAGATTGGTTCCAAGACACCTCTCCTACCCTTGCCATGTGGATACCAATATCCACAGATGCTCGAGCCCATTTTATAAAATGATGTAATACGTTCAGCCCTGGATATCCATGGGTTCTGCTTGGGCACATATGGCCTGACTGTACTCTCATAGCATACTTTCCCTAGAAACATTTTATCACAGTTGATACTACATAATTGTTTATTTTGTTGTTTTTAGATCTGTCTCCCTTCAGTTCAGTTCAGTCGCTCAGTCATGTCCGACTCTGCGACCCCATGAATCGCAGCATGCCAGGCCTCNTTTTTTATAGAAGCATCACTCTGAGAATAAGGGCCTAGATAAAGTGATGGAGACTCAAGCCCAAGTGGATGAACTTAAAGGAATCATGGTCAGAAATATAGGTATGTTTCATGACATACTCTGCATGTATGTGGGCAAAAATATTAGATTACTTGATTGGGGTCAGATCATTGTAGAGAAACTGAAATAGCACTTCTTTATTCTTAATATTGGAAGCTAATTGTCAGCTGAGTTGTGGATATTTCTTACCTCTAATACTGCCTGCTGTATGAATGGTTTCTTTTAGCATTTATTACTTTCTTCATTCTAAATTGGCTAGTTTAGGGACTTCCCTGGAGGTCCAGTGGTTAAGACTTCTTCCAATGCAATGGATGAGGGTTCAATCCCTGTTTGGAGAGCTGAGATCCCACATGGCTTGAGACCAAAAAAGCAAAGCATAAACCAGAATCAGTGTTGTAACAAATTCTATAAAGATGTTTTTTAAAAATGAATACATTAGTTTACTTAGCAAAACTTATGTCTAAGACCCTTAAATAGTTCAGCAGTTTAGAATAATTCAGTCAATTTGGGCTAGAAATACCCAGATAGTTGATATTATCANTCAGTGTTGTAACAAATTCTATAAAGATGTTTTTTAAAAATGAATACATTAGTTTACTTAGCAAAACTTATGTCTAAGACCCTTAAATAGTTCAGCAGTTTAGAATAATTCAGTCAATTTGGGCTAGAAATACCCAGATAGTTGATATTATCAGTATAGATACTTAGAGTGTAACTCTTTGACTTCCTTATAAAGTTTGTAGCTCTTGACTGAAAGAAATAATTGGAACAAAAAATTTACTGTTGTATTCTTCAAGAGAATGAACTGTGACATAAATTCCATTGGCCTGTGTTTTGTCAAGAACCTAGATAGCACGTTAAAATAATCCAAGAAAATACATCAAGTTTATTTTTTTGATTGATTATAATGATGGTATTTAGATTTAGGATGATGTTAATTTTTTCCTAGCTCCAGTTTTCACATTGTAGTTCTTGGGCTAGCAACATCAGCATCCTCTGGGTTCATTTCAGTTCAGTCGCTCAGTCATGTCTGACTCTTTGCGAACCCATGGACTGCAGCACGCCAGGTTTCCCTGTCCATCACCAACTCCTGGAGCTTACTCAAACTCATGTCCATCGAGTTGGTGATGCCATCCAACCATCTTATCCTCTGTCATCTTCTTCTGCTCACTCTTTCAATCTTTCCCAGCATCAGGNATTTCATGGCTGCAGTCACCATCTGCAGTAATTTTGGAGCCCCCCAAAATAAAGTCTGACACTGTTTCTACTGTTTCCCCATCTACTTCCCATGAAGTGATGGGACCGGATGCCATGATCTTCGTTTTCTGAATGTTGAGCTTTAAGCCAACTTTTTCACTCTCCTCTTTCACTTTCATCAAGAGGCTTTTTAGCTCCTCTTCACTTTCTGCCATAAGGGTGGTGTCATCTGCAAATCTGAGTTTATTGATATTTCTCCCTGCAATCTTGATTCCAGCTTATGTTTCTTCCAGTCCAGTGTTTCTCATGATGTACTCTGCAGGGTTACATAAGCAGGGTGACAATATACAGCCTTGACATACTCCTTTTCCTATTTGGAACCAGTCTGTTTTTCCATGTCCGGTTCTAACGGTTGCTTCCTGACCTGCCTGTCTCCCTTACTAGACATTAAACTCCCAGAAGACAGAAACCACACTATCTCGTTTACCACTCTGTCATCAGTTCTTGAAACTGGAACTGGAACACAGTAATAGATAAATACTGTGTAAATAAACAGATAAATAGTAAATAGGTGTTAAATGTCTGTGTGAAGCAATGAGACTACAAACATTGTTGGGGTAAAGATATGTCTACACAGTTACGTGATTCTCTTCTACCCTGACTGTCACTTGCTAAAAATGCCCAAAGATGGCGGGTAGATGAATTAGTCATGGGTTGGTATTTTTAAGGCAGATTCAGTGGAATTTCATTAAGTAAAAGATTGAAGAGGTTAAGAGAATAGTTGGAATAGTGGACCATGGAACTGAAGTTTCATGGGGAAGGAAATGGGTATCACAGAAGCCTGATAGATGTGGAGAAAGTAAAGAAGTTAAGTATTTGCAAATATCCTTTGGACAAGATAGGAGTAGGTCAAGTGGATTCTCTATAGATAAAAATTAATGTTTGTATTTTTAAAGTTACTATTTACATAGTCTAAATTATTAGCTTGTTTTTTTAATGTCCTTGATCTCTCAGGCACTGAAATATTTTAGTCTCCCACTACTATCGCAATTTCTTCAATATCTCTTTGAATTTTAGGGAATTTTTGCTTTACACATTTTACTGTCTTATTATTATATGTGTTGTATTTTTTCAATTTAATTTAATTTTAAACTTTTTATTTTATATTGGAGCATAGTCAGTTAGCAAGGGAATGCTCAAAATCCTTCAAACCAGGTTTTAACAGTATATGAGCTGAGAACTTCCAGATGTGCAAGCTAGATTTAGAAAAGGCAGAGGAACCAGGGATCAAATTGCCAACATATGCTGGATCTTAGAAAAAGCAAGGGAATTCCAGAAAAACGTCTTACTTCTGCCTCATTGACTGTGCTAAAGCCTTTGATTGTGTGGATCACAACAAACTGTGGAAAATTCTTAAAGTGATAGGAATGCCAGACCACCTTACCTGCCTTCTGAGAAACCTGTATGGAGGTCAAGAAGCAACAGTTAGAACCAGACATGGAACAACAGACTGGTTCAGGGTTGGGAAAGGAGTACATCAAGGCTGTATATTGTCACCCTGCTTACTTGACTTCTGTGTAGAGTACTGCAGCTGCTGCCAAGTTGCTTCAGTCGTGTCCGACTCTGTGCGACCCCATAGACAGAAGCCCACCAGGCTCCCCCATCCCTGGGATTCTCCAGGCAAGAACACTGGAGTGGGTTGCCATTTCCTTCTCCAATGCATGAAAGTGAAAAGTGAAAGGGAAGTCGCTCAGTCATGTCCAACTCTTAGCGACCCCATGGACTACAGCCTACTAGCCTCCTCCGTCCATGGGATTTTCCAGGCAAGAGTACTGGAGTGGGGTGCCATTGCCTTCTCCAGAGTCTGCAGAGTACATCATGCGAAATGCCGGGCTGCATGAAGCTCAATCTGGACTCAAGATTGCTGGGAGAAACCAGCATAAACTCAGATATGCAGATGACACCACCCTACTGGCAGAAATCGAAGAGCAACTAAAGAGCCACTTAATGAAGGTGAAAGAGGAGAGTGAAAATCTGGTTTAACTCAACATTCAGAAAACAAAGGTCATGACATTCCACTCCCATCACTTCATGACAAGTAGATGGGGAAAAATTGGAACAATGACAGACTTTATTTTTTTGGCCTCCAGAATCACTGCAGATGCTGACTGCAGCTATGAAATTAAAAGATGCTTGCTCCTTTTAAGAAAAGCTATGACAATCCTAGACAGCATATTAAAAAGCAGAAACATGACATTGTCGACAAAGGTTCGTCTTGTCAAAGCTATGGTTTTTCCATTGGTCATGTATGGATGTGAGAGTTGGACCATAAGAAAAGATTGATGCTGAAGAATTGAAGCTTTTGAATTGTGGTTTTTGAGAATACTCTTGAGACTCCCTTGGACTACACGAACAAACCAGTCAATCCTAAAGGAAATCAACCGTGAATATTCATTGCAAGGACTGATGCTGATGCTGAAGCTCCAATACTTTGGCCACCTGATCTGAAGAGCCAGCTCACTGGAAAAGACCCTGATGCTGGGAAAAGTTGAAGACGGGAGGAGAAGGGGACAACAGAGGACGACATGTTGGATGATGTCATCAACTCGGTGGACATGAGTTTGAGCAATCTCAGGGAGATAGTGAAGGACACGGAAGCCTGGTGTGTTGCAGTCCATGGGGTAGCAAAGAGTCAGACACAACTGAACAGCAACAGCAATGTTGATTTTGAGCATTATGATAATCATTTTGAGCATTTTTGTCTACTTTCACTTAGTTATAACAGGTCTCTCGGTTTTCATAATGGGAAATAGCATAAGAACATCTGGTCCAGCAACTTCCAAATGAGTTGCGATTAAAAATAAGTTAGCCACTGAAGCAACATATTTGTATCACTACCCAGGCAACTGCAAATTTTATTTATCCAAAAAGATCCTGGTAAGGATTAAATTATAGGAGAATGCTTTTCATTAGCAGATTTTCATTTGGTAAGCTTTTATTTGTTGACTATATTATGTATGTATTCTTTTTCCAGCTTGCTTTTATTGAGAATTAAGGGGAGATATTTGAAAGAGGTAAATGATAACGGAATGAAGATGACTGGGTGAATACTATTATTAGACAGTTTTTGAAAGTGATTTACTTGCCATTTTGCTTTCAGATGATTTCTTTTTTAAACATTAGATTAGCAGTTTAAAAAATGCTTTTTAAAGCTTGTTTCACTTTTTTGTAAAGCATTTTCTTTTTGTAAGAGTCCCTTCATCACTGACTTCTCATGTGATGGTTATTTCCACTTCTTTCATCATCACAGAGGGCACAACTGTACTCATTCCTGCAGCTGAGTTGGAGGGCTATATTGATGTCTGGGCCCAAGGGTCTGTGCACCTAGTATTGTGTGTCAGGAGGACAGAGGGATGGCGCCAACCATCCTGCTGTGCGCCAGTAACTAGAATTAGTTACAAACCGATCGAATCCGTTGCAGCCAATTGGTAAACTAATTGGTAATTTTAGCTGTACATCTATATGTAGTTATCTGAATGCTTATAACATTACTTTCAGAGCCACTTTTGTTCTGTTTCATCCTGCTTAACAAAATAGCCTTCATAGCTGTAAGGAGAAAGATGTGCATCAGTGACTGTGAGGCTGCTCCAGCTGCTTGTCTTGTTTGTATTCCCTTGTTCGTAAAACATGACTCAGGTTACAGCTGCATGGTACCACTCTGATCATTTCTGATAACGGTGAGCTAAACATTCCTTAAAATAGGTTGTTTAAGCCACCAAATGTACTTTCTCTGTGCCAACTTGTATCAGAAGTGTAGCTGCTTATATTCTTGCCTTTTAGAGGGTTTCTTCTTTTTTCCTTTCAGTGAAAAGGGAAATCAGTAGACAACTTTTAAAGAAAATTATTGTGAATTAAATCTTTCTGTGCCCTAAAGTAGGTCGCTTAAGTTAATGAATTTAATTAAAGAATTTGAATTGTATTAGTAGAATTGAGAAAAGGAAGTCAACTAAATTTTTAAAATTTTCCTTTTCCTGATCATAGAAAACTTTCATTACCAGTGATTTGGCAATAAGATTACCTTAGAAAGAAAATAAACAGTACTTCTATGTCAGGAGAGTCTTTTAAAGTAGAATATAACTTTTATGACTAAAATGAGGTTGGTATTTCATTATGAATAACTTGGCATATATTTATTATTAGTCTTGGGTCTGGTTTCCAAAGTGTACCTGTATGTTTAAAAAAAAAAAATTAGTAAGTGAAAAGTGTTTTTGAGGTCTTTGAGGCCCACCGATACTAAACCATGAGTCCAATACTTTGTTATGGAAAAGTAATATATTTTTAAACAAATAACCGTTTTTATAGCTGGCTGTCATTTTCTGATAGTCATCTTCTGGGAGAATTGGAAAGTTGCCTTTTATAGTAAAGTGAGACTGGCATGTCTTTACAGTAAGATGAGAATAGTATGATACTGGTAAAGTGAATACACTTTAAAGTTCTTTGCCTTATGCATTTAAATGGCAACTATGGCCAATTAAGCAATGTCTGCACATAGCTAAACTTGACATCAATTCCCTTTTGTCAGACATTCCATGTGGATCTTAGTGGCTTATGCGTTTAAATCTTTCTTGTGTAAAATTTTCATTGCCACTCATGTAAAACTAGTCAGTGCTAAGAAAACAGTCTTTATGAGATGAATAGAATGTAGTGTCACAGTAATGTGATTTTGGATTGTCTAAAGAGGAAAATTAGAGTGCAGATAAACTGAATTAGAAGTGATTCCTGTGAAATCCAGTCAGTTTGAAATGTATTTTGTTATTGGAGGCTTAGTGTCTGTGCAAATGCTGTATTTGATAAACAGAATGCAGGTAACCCATATTATGAAAACTGGTTTTACATCATGCATAATTATAATGGCCTTTGATATATTCAGCTTTGTATCATTTGCCTTAGAAATGCTGGTAGAATTTTAGACATTTACTTTTCCAAATATATTTCTTTTTAAACTGATGATTTCATATATATGTTAGCAGAATTAAAGATTATTTAAAAAACTAACCATTATTATTAATTTTTTAAAAATTTGATTTCAGAAAGCTTCAGTTTAGTAGTAAATGTAAAAAATGTTGATGAAGAACACTGAAGGGAAGCATGCCTTTGATAATGGATTTGCTAGTAACTTTTCATTCCTATCTTTTCTTCTTTTTATTTTTCTTGCTGCTGGTATAGAACATCTTGGAGGTATGACTTAGCAGAAAGAGCAGTAGGCCAGGAGTCAGTGCACTGGGGCTTGGGTTCTGTGCTGCCACAGCCAGATCACTAAACTCAGTGTTATCTTGAAAATTAAGTGACTGACTATAGACTATGTGACTTCTTCCATTCATGAGATATTCCTCTGAAATTTACTCATTATATAACATCTTTTGTCACTAATAGTTTTACTTATTCAGCCCATTCTTTAGAACAAAAATTTCTAAACAAGACTAGAGAGGGTAGAAATTTGCTTTAAGAGGGTTTGTAAATTATAACTAATTTCTGTCATAAAGTACCACTGATACATGTTACATTGGACATCTGAGGGAATAATCTTCTGTTTAATTCACTCAGGCTAAAGAGCAGCATTTGCTAGCATGCTACTGATGTTTCAAATCACTGAATACGTCTCTCTTGTGGTTTGAATTTCATTGATTCAATGTTTTGACACATAGTGGATTTCTAACACATTTTATTTTGGTGAGTAAATCATAGAATCTTAGAACTGTTAGTAGAGTTGTCTAATCCACCTACCCATTATACAGTTACCCTTGACCATATTCCCTCTGGTAACTAATTCTCTTTTTGAGACAGCTCTGGCAGGTGAAAATCTGTCATTTTCACTGAGCATTCTTTGTTCTGTAAGTGATATTTATGTGGAAATAATATAATCCATTTTATGATAACCTCTTTTATGTGAAGATGTTTATCATACCATCCCATTAGTCTTTAAGCCTAGTCATCCGGTTCTTACTGTAGTTCCTACTATGATGTGATATTAAAATCTTCCTTGTTATCACACTTGGTTTATTGTGTTCTACTTTACCTATCTATCCTCCTTAAATTCCGCTTACCATGGCTTAGTGGCTAGCAAGTAGCTAGCAACAGAATTATACTATAGCTGATTAAATAGAAAAATTAATTCTTTGAGAGGATAGAGCACAGATTTGATACTAAAACCCATGAATCAGGATTAGAAAATAGGCAGAAACCAGGGAGGTTTTGCAGAGAAACATCTGGCTAGGATGTATTGCTATTTTTTTTTTTTTAATACCACCATTCCCTCTTTATCTTTGCCTTGCTTGCTTGAGATTCAGAGTCCCAGGCAAGTGAGTCTGATTGGTTAAGTTCCAATCATATTACCGTGCTTAACTGTCAAGTAGTAGAAAGCAGAAAGATCTTCTCCTTTTTAGTCTGTGCAAAAACCCAATTCCCCAAACTAGAAAGACAGTGGAAATTCTGGTTAGCAGTAAAAAAAATATTTCATGTAGACAGAAAACTCACAGAGGAAGTGGTCTCATTTTACCTTATGCTGATCAGACCCCCAGCCTTTTCAAAGTTGCTATTATAATTGTATTATTGAAGTGTGAGGCCATATTCACTTTTTCCTCTGGCTCAGCAAACTATTTACTCAACTTCAGTTTAGTGTCAAGTAAAATTACAGTCTTTTTTATATGTGTCATGTTTTGTTAAGACCAACCTCTGCCTAATATTTAACTTGTACAATTAGTTACTGGATCAAACGGTAGAATCAGAAACTTATCATTTAAAAATATCTCATCTTTTTAGATTTGCCACATTACTATAACCTGTCCATGCTGCCCAATAGGAATATAACATGAGCCACACATGTACTTCTAAATTTCCTACTTGTTACATTAAAAAGGCAAAAATAAACATATGAAAATAACTTACATAATATTTTAAATTTAACCCAATACAGCAAAAATTATTTCCACACAATGGTAACATGTCAGAAATACGTAAGAGCCAGCATCAACAACTTCTCATTTGCCAAATCTGGAACAATTCAAGTATTAAAATAAATAATGATAGTAATGGATCATTCAAGAATATAGAAATTGATGAATCCATACTATTATGAATAAGTAAATTAATAAATAGTCAAATAAGGGAGAAGGGAAAGTACCTTTTCTATAACAGAATGCTAAGTAATAAATGTATAAGGAATGATGGAATTAGAAAACCATCATTTAGAAATTATTATAATAATTTATCCAGGCAAGAATCACCAGTGGATCTTAAATTAGTGAAATTTGTTGAAGAACACGATATTTATAGTTACAGAATATCTCCCTAAAAGATAATTTTTAAGTACCGAGAAAAATAGGAAGTTTAAGTGGGGAGTTGTTAGATACCACTTATCAAATTATCAAATTAATTATCATTAGTAATAGGACATATGCATAGTGGGTGCCTCTTTATATTAGGCACTGAGAAGAACACAGCATCACGAATGTAGTATTTCTGATAATTCATTTAATTTGACCTTAAATTGATTGACATATTACAAAATAACTGCCTGTATTCTTTAAAGATATGAGGTCATGAATGACTGAGGAAGAGCAGAAATAGAATGAAGAAGACAGGACAGTTAAATACAAACATGATTCTCAGTAGGACCTTGGATTAGATTATTTTTCTTCTCTAAAGCCACCCTGATTATTTAACTTATATGCAGAATACATCACATGAAATGCCAGGCTAGATGGCTCACAAGCTGGAATCAAGATTGAAGGGAGAAGTATCAATAACCTCAGATATTATGCAAATGACACCACCCTATTGGCAGAAAATGAAAAGGAACTAGAGAGTGGTTTTTTTGTTTGTTTGTTTGTTTGTTTTGATGAAGGTGAACGAGTAGAGTGAAAAGCTGGGTTAAAACTCAACATTGAAAAAAATGAAGATCATGGCATCCAGTCCCATCACTTCATGGTAAATGGGTGGGGGATAAATGGAAACAGTGAAAGACTTTATTTTCTTGGGCTCCAAAATCACTGCGGTTGGTGACTGCAGGCACAAAATTAAAAGACACTTGCTTCTTGATAGAAAAGCTAGATAAACCTAGACAGCATATTGAAAAGCAGAGACATCACTTTGCCAAGAAAGGTCCATCTAGTCAAAGCTATGGTTTTTCCAGTAGTCATGTACAGATGTGAGAGTTGGACCTTCAGGAAGGCTGAGCACTGAAGAACTGATGCTTTCAAAGCTGTAGTGCTGGAGAAGACTCTTGAGAGTCCCTTATTCAGCAAGGAGATGGAACTAGTCAATCCAAAAGAAAATCAATCTTGAATATTCATTGGAAGGACTGATGCTTAAATTGAAGTTCCAATACTTTGGCCACCTGATGCAAAGAGCATCATTGGAAAAGACCCTGATATTGGGAAAGATTTAGGGCAGGGGAAGAAGGGGGCGACAGAGGATCCGGTGGTTGGATGGCATCACTGACTCAATGGACGTGCTGCTGCTGCTGCTACTGCTGCTGCGTCGCTTCAGTCTTGTCCAATGCTGTGTGACCCCATAGATGGCAGCCCACCAGGCTCCCCCGTCCCTGGGATTCTCCAGGCAAGAACACTGGAGTGGGTTGCCATTTCCTTCTCCAATGCATGAAAGTGAAAAATGAAAGTGAAGTTGCTCAGTCGTGTCTGACTTTTGTGACCCCATGGACTGCAACCTACCAGGCTCCCCTGTTCATGGGATTTTCTAGGCAAGAGTATACTGGAGTGGGTTGCCATTGCCTTCTTTGCAATGGACATGAGTTTGAGCAAACTCCGGGAGATAGTGGAGGACAGGAAAGCCTGGTGTGCTACAGTCCATGGTGTCACAAAGAGTCAGACACGACTTAGTGACTGAACAACAACAACAAAAATACAGTAGTGGAACAGCTGGTAAAACCTGAGTGAGCTAGAGGACCCACACTTCCTGAATTCAAGCTTACTTCAAAGCTATAATAATCAAAATGATGAGTTGCCAGGATAAGGATAAGCATATAGATCTGTGTCTAAGGGTAGACATAGAGGTCTTGGCAACAAATCCATAAGATGTGTGGTCACTTTTTTTGTCAGAATATTTTTATTTATTTATTTATTTTCGGCGATTCTGGTTCTTTGTTCCTGAGCAAGCTTTTCTGTAGTTGCAGTAAGTGGGGGCTACTTTCTCGTCACAGTGTGAAGCCTTCTCATTGTAGTGGCTTCTCGTTGCAGAGAAAGGAAGAGCGCTGTGGTGCACAGGTTTCAGTAGCTGCATCATGTGGATTCAGTAGTTGCCATTCCTGGGCTCTAGAGCACAGGCTCAATAGTTGTGACACAGGGTTTTAGTTCCTCCACTGCATGTAGGATCCTCCAAGACCAAGGATCGAACCCATGTCTCCTGCATTGGCAAGTATGCCAACAGGGAAGCCCTGGTCACTTTTTTTTTTTGACAAGGGTGCCAAGACTATTTCATGGGGAAAGAATCACCTTTCAGCAAACATTGCTGGGACAACTAGATATCCACACACAAAGAATGGATTTGGATCCCTACCTCACACCATATGCAAAATTTAACTGAAAATGGATCAAAGACCTAAATGTAAGAGCTAAAACTATAGAACTTTGAAGAAAACATAGATGTAAATCTTTGTAACCTTGGAGAAGTCAATACTTTCTCATATATTATACCCAGAGCACAAGTAACCAAATAAAAAATATGTAAATTGAACTTCATCTAAATTTAAAACTTATATGTGTTATTAGGACACTCACAAATGAAAAGACAGCTCACAGAATGAGAGAAAATATTTTCAAACCATATGTCTGATAAGTCTAATATACAGAATACACCTGTGGTGGATTCATGTTGATGTATGGCAAAGCCAATAGAGTTTTGTAAAGTAAAATAAAGTAAAAAATAAATAAATAATTAACAAAATAAATAAAAATAAAAAAGACAAATAGCCCAGTTAAAAAATGGACAAAGAATTTGAATAGACACTTTTGCATAGATGATATACAAATGTCCATAAGCACATGAATATGTGCTCAACATTTTTAGTCATCAGGGAAAATCAAATAAAAACAACAGTATCACTTTACTGTCATTAGGTTGACTAGAGTCAAGAAGTCAGAAAATAGCAAATGTTGGTAAGGATTGAAGGAGATGCAACCCTCTCGTATTGCTAGTGGCAATGTAAAATGGTACAGCTACTGTGGAAAAAATTTTGGTAGTTAATGTTAAATGTAGTTAATGTTACCATATGGCCCAGGAAATCCAAATCCATTGATACACCCAAGAGAATTAGAAACGTGTTCACATAAAACCTTGTACATGAACGTTCACAGCAGCAGCATTCATAATAGGCAAAAAGTGAGAACAGCCTAAATATCCATCAACTGAAAGTGAATAAAAGAAGTTGTGTTTACACAGTTATTATAGAAAGGGATGGAGTACAGATAGATGCATGCTACCAGGTAGATGAGCTTTGAAAACATTCAGTTCAGTTCAGTTGCTCAGTCACGTCTACTCTTCGCAACCCCATGAACCACAACACACCAGGCCTCCCTGTCCATCACCAACTCCCAGAGCCTCAAACTCATCTCCATTGAGTTGGTGATGCCATCCAACCATCTCATCCTCTGTTGTCCCCTTCTCCTCCTGCCTTCAACCTTTCCCAGCATCAGGGTCATTTCAAATGAGTCAGCTCTTTGCATCAGGTGGCCAAAGTATTGGAATTTTAGCTTCAGCATCAGTCCTTCCAATAAACACTCAGGATTGAACCCCCTTAGGATGGACTGGTTGGAGCTCCTTGCAGTCCAAGGGACTCTCAAGAGTCTTCTCCAACACAGCAGTTCAAAAGCATCAATTCTTCAGTGCTCAGCCTTCTTTTTTAGTCCAACTCTCACATCCATACATGGCTACTGGAAAAACCATAACCTTGATGAGATGGAGCTTTGTTGGTAAAGTAATGTCTCTGCTTTTTAATATGCTGTCTAAGTTGGTCGTAACTTTCCTTCCAAGGAGTAAGCATCTTTTAATTTCATGGCTGCAATCACCATCTGCAGTGATTTTGGAGCCCCCAAAATTAAAGTTAGCCACTGTTTCCCCATCTATT
>SJYV01005789.1:0-24009 GCA_006410875.1 Neotragus pygmaeus | reverse complement strand
GGCAGCCCACCAGGCTCCCCCGTCCCTGGGATTCTCCAGGCAAGAACACTGGAGTGGGTTGCCATTTCCTTCTCCAATGCATGAAAGTGAAAAATGAAAGTGAAGTTGCTCAGTCGTGTCTGACTTTTGTGACCCCATGGACTGCAACCTACCAGGCTCCCCTGTTCATGGGATTTTCTAGGCAAGAGTATACTGGAGTGGGTTGCCATTGCCTTCTTTGCAATGGACATGAGTTTGAGCAAACTCCGGGAGATAGTGGAGGACAGGAAAGCCTGGTGTGCTACAGTCCATGGTGTCACAAAGAGTCAGACACGACTTAGTGACTGAACAACAACAACAAAAATACAGTAGTGGAACAGCTGGTAAAACCTGAGTGAGCTAGAGGACCCACACTTCCTGAATTCAAGCTTACTTCAAAGCTATAATAATCAAAATGATGAGTTGCCAGGATAAGGATAAGCATATAGATCTGTGTCTAAGGGTAGACATAGAGGTCTTGGCAACAAATCCATAAGATGTGTGGTCACTTTTTTTGTCAGAATATTTTTATTTATTTATTTATTTTCGGCGATTCTGGTTCTTTGTTCCTGAGCAAGCTTTTCTGTAGTTGCAGTAAGTGGGGGCTACTTTCTCGTCACAGTGTGAAGCCTTCTCATTGTAGTGGCTTCTCGTTGCAGAGAAAGGAAGAGCGCTGTGGTGCACAGGTTTCAGTAGCTGCATCATGTGGATTCAGTAGTTGCCATTCCTGGGCTCTAGAGCACAGGCTCAATAGTTGTGACACAGGGTCTTAGTTCCTCCACTGCATGTAGGATCCTCCAAGACCAAGGATCGAACCCATGTCTCCTGCATTGGCAAGTATGCCAACAGGGAAGCCCTGGTCACTTTTTTTTTTTGACAAGGGTGCCAAGACTATTTCATGGGGAAAGAATCACCTTTCAGCAAACATTGCTGGGACAACTAGATATCCACACACAAAGAATGGATTTGGATCCCTACCTCACACCATATGCAAAATTTAACTGAAAATGGATCAAAGACCTAAATGTAAGAGCTAAAACTATAGAACTTTGAAGAAAACATAGATGTAAATCTTTGTAACCTTGGAGAAGTCAATACTTTCTCATATATTATACCCAGAGCACAAGTAACCAAATAAAAAATATGTAAATTGAACTTCATCTAAATTTAAAACTTATATGTGTTATTAGGACACTCACAAATGAAAAGACAGCTCACAGAATGAGAGAAAATATTTTCAAACCATATGTCTGATAAGTCTAATATACAGAATACACCTGTGGTGGATTCATGTTGATGTATGGCAAAGCCAATAGAGTTTTGTAAAGTAAAATAAAGTAAAAAATAAATAAATAATTAACAAAATAAATAAAAATAAAAAAGACAAATAGCCCAGTTAAAAAATGGACAAAGAATTTGAATAGACACTTTTGCATAGATGATATACAAATGTCCATAAGCACATGAATATGTGCTCAACATTTTTAGTCATCAGGGAAAATCAAATAAAAACAACAGTATCACTTTACTGTCATTAGGTTGACTAGAGTCAAGAAGTCAGAAAATAGCAAATGTTGGTAAGGATTGAAGGAGATGCAACCCTCTCGTATTGCTAGTGGCAATGTAAAATGGTACAGCTACTGTGGAAAAAATTTTGGTAGTTAATGTTAAATGTAGTTAATGTTACCATATGGCCCAGGAAATCCAAATCCATTGATACACCCAAGAGAATTAGAAACGTGTTCACATAAAACCTTGTACATGAACGTTCACAGCAGCAGCATTCATAATAGGCAAAAAGTGAGAACAGCCTAAATATCCATCAACTGAAAGTGAATAAAAGAAGTTGTGTTTACACAGTTATTATAGAAAGGGATGGAGTACAGATAGATGCATGCTACCAGGTAGATGAGCTTTGAAAACATTCAGTTCAGTTCAGTTGCTCAGTCACGTCTACTCTTCGCAACCCCATGAACCACAACACACCAGGCCTCCCTGTCCATCACCAACTCCCAGAGCCTCAAACTCATCTCCATTGAGTTGGTGATGCCATCCAACCATCTCATCCTCTGTTGTCCCCTTCTCCTCCTGCCTTCAACCTTTCCCAGCATCAGGGTCATTTCAAATGAGTCAGCTCTTTGCATCAGGTGGCCAAAGTATTGGAATTTTAGCTTCAGCATCAGTCCTTCCAATAAACACTCAGGATTGAACCCCCTTAGGATGGACTGGTTGGAGCTCCTTGCAGTCCAAGGGACTCTCAAGAGTCTTCTCCAACACAGCAGTTCAAAAGCATCAATTCTTCAGTGCTCAGCCTTCTTTTTTAGTCCAACTCTCACATCCATACATGGCTACTGGAAAAACCATAACCTTGATGAGATGGAGCTTTGTTGGTAAAGTAATGTCTCTGCTTTTTAATATGCTGTCTAAGTTGGTCGTAACTTTCCTTCCAAGGAGTAAGCATCTTTTAATTTCATGGCTGCAATCACCATCTGCAGTGATTTTGGAGCCCCCAAAATTAAAGTTAGCCACTGTTTCCCCATCTATTTGCCATGAAGTGGTGGGACTGGATGCCATGATCTTAGTTTTTTGAATGTTGTGCTTCAAGCCAACTTTTTCACTCTCCTCTTTCACTTTCATCAAGAGGCTTTTTAGTTCCTCTTCACTTTCTGCCATAAGGGTGGTGTCATCTGCATATCTGAGGTTATTGTTATTTCTCCTGGCAATCTTCCAGCTTGTGCTTCATCCAGCCCAGCATTTCTCATGAAAACATTATGCTAACTAAAAGAAGCCACCTCAAAAGACCACATATTATATGATTTTGTTTATATGAAATGTCCAGAAGAGGCAAGTCCATAGATATAGAAGGTTATCAGTGATTTCCAAAGGCTGGGGAGAAGAGAAAATGAGGAGTGACTGCTAAAGGTTTCTTTTGGGGGATGATGAAAATGTTTTGGAATCAGTTGCATAATTCTGTGTATATATGGTGCACAGCTCTGAATTGCATAATTTAAAATGGTGAATTTTATAGTCTGTGAATTATATCTCAATAAAAATTGAGGGAAACAAAAAGCCTGTATTATGCAAATTCTTCTAGAACCTAGGAAAATAGAGAATTCCTTTCAGCATAACCTTGATAACCAAAACTCTTATGAGAAAGGAAAATATAGGCCACACTGAAGTACAGATGCATAAGTCCTAAACCAGATAACGATGTATTGAATCTAGTGATTTGAAAATTGGACAGTACATCACAATCAAGTTAGGTTCTTTGCAGTCCTGCAATGTTTCTTTAATGTTTGAATATGAAATTAATGTTATTTACCAGATTAGATGAGTGAAGATTAAAAATCATATGATCATGTCAGTGATTTTGGAAAAATACTTTGTGAAATTCAGCACCCATAGTAAACTGAGAATAAAAGGAAACATCCTTAGTGATATAGGGAATCTTCCAAAAATTCTAGAGTAAACATCAAGCTTAATGGTGAGATGTTGAGAGCTTTCCTTCTGAAATTGTGAATGAGACAAGATAGGCCATTGTCTATTTCTGTTCAGCCTTGGGCCAGCACAGGAATAAGAGAATAAGACATAAAAGATATGAGACTTATGGAGAAAAATAAGTATGTCATTATTTACAGATCACACATATATGTATATGTATACACACACACATAAACACACTTAGGAGATCCAGGAGAATCAACATTAACTGAAAAAAAAATTTAAGCAACTACCATTTATTCTTACGGTTTAGTCTAACAAAAGATAGTTAAGACCTCTACACAGACAAATATAATACATTATTGAGACACACTGAATAAGGTAGGTCTGTAAAGACTAGAAAAACAATGTTATAAGAATATCAGTTTTCTTTCAGTTCATCTATAGAATCAATGCAAATGCAATTAAAATTCTGTTTTTTTTTACCCTTGGGAACTTGACAAGCTGATTCTAAAATTTGTATGGAAATGCGAAAAGGGCTGGAATTAGCCTAGACAGCTTTGAGGTCAAAGATAAAGTTGGAGAATTTACTGAGTTTTGAGATTTATTTCAGAGCTGTTGCAATGCATGATAATTCACTACTGGTATAAGAATAGACCAATGTAACAGAAGAGATACTGTAGAAACAGACCCATACTTTAAAAGATAATTTTGGAGAAATCTTCCTGACCTTGTGATAGGAAAAGAACACTTAAAAATGACACAAATAATATCAGTCTTTAGATAAAACAGTCATAAATTAGACCACCTTAAAATTTGGAATTTCTGTTCATCAAAAGATTCCATTCCATTAGGAGAGTGAAAAGGCAAGCTTATATGTGCTGCGCGTATAATCGACAAAAGGCACATATCCAAAAGAAGTTCTGCACATCAAAAAGAGAAAGACACTAGAAAAACAGGATAAGTCTTGAAAAAGCACTTTACAAAAAGAGATTGGCTGATAAGAATATTTAAGTGCTGAGAATCATTAATAATCAGAGAAACACATGCTAAAACCAAAACGAAACCATTACAGGCCCATCGGCCAGAATGGCTCAGGTTAAAAACACAAAAAGAAGACCCAAAATGGAAATTCCAGGTATAGATGAGGATGTGCAGCAAGTAGTGTTCACATACACTGCTGCTGGGTGTGGCAGCCACTTTGGAAAAAAGTTTGTTACTGTATATGCAAGTAGAACATAGGCTTACTCTGTGACTCAGCAGTTATACTCTTGATCATACACTCAACAAAAATAATATGTATGTGCAGTGAACATGTACATGAGTAATGGCATATAACTTATAATATCCCAAATTTGGAAATTACTTGAATGTACATCAACATTAGATTGTGTAAATACTAGGTAAATAAATATTAAATACCAACCAATAAATTTTGATAAACTGTAAATTGGGTAAATACATGTTAATAGAATACTGTTCAGTAGCGACCTTGGAATATGACAGTAAGTGAATGGCAGGTACATTCTGCAATATGGATGAATCCAATAAACAAATGTACGACAGAAACCACAAAATAATACATAGTCTATGAGTTCATGTTATGAATTTCAAAATCAGGTAAAATAAAACTATTAGAAGTCAAAGCAGTGGTTACTTTGGAACAGTGATTTGGAGGGGGACATCAGGGAACTTTTATTAGAACTTTTATTAACTTTTATTAATCAATTTTATTAAAATTTTTGTCTTGGATGGTGGTTGCATGAGTCCTTACTTTGAAATAATTTATCAGTACATTTATGTTTCATATACTTTTCTGTTTATTAATATAGCAATAAAAAGATTAAAAGAATATTCAGTTGAGAAAGTCTTGAGAATGAATATCAGTACCATCTCTTGGTCTTTAGACTGTGAGCTTCACTAATTTCTTACCAAACAGAATGAAAATAACCCCCCACTCCCTAGATATCGGTAGGTTTTGCTGCTTCCTCAAATGAGGAGTATTAGTGTAAAAATTATTAATTCCTAAGTCCTTAAAAATTGTTTTTCTTGAAGCTCTTTAGTTTCAGAATGGAATCTAATATTTGTTGTTTGTATTGGATTAGGAGGTGCTGATGATGCTGGATAACTATGTAAGAGATTTCAAAGCATTAATTGACTGGATTCAACTTCAGGAAAAGCTAGAGAAGACAGATGCTCAAAGCAGGTAATGAATTCTGGTTTTTATATTTATAGCAGCTGGCAGATTCTAAAGCATTTATTAAAGTTGACAATGAACTTGACCTCAGCTTAACTGGAAACTTGTCTAAATCTAAAAGTTGGGAGCTGCATTTCTCAAGTTCAGTAACAAGTATTTTATTGGGTACCTACTAGTGCAAGACACTTCTTATCTTGTATAGAAATGTAATTGCTGAGTAAGATACACTTTTACTACCTTCATGAATTTGTAGTCTAAGGGTGGAATAAAATAAAACTGATTACTATGAAAAAATTGTCAATATTATAGATATTCAGAGGACAGAGTCATATCTCCTTTGGGGAATAGATCAGGAAAGATTTTGAGGAGGTTGTAGAAGTGTTTAAAAAATGTGATGGATTTTAAAAAATTTGGCCTTTCAAATGAAGGGAATAGGACAGCTATAGAAGTTCAGAGTGCATACGAAGTGACAGTAAAGTAGGGAAGAGTATAGTATTTCTTCTTAAGGTAGTAGGCAGTGAGGAAAATTGATGAGATTAGGGGAATGATGAGAGATCAGAGCTATTTCAGAAACCTTCATTTGGAATCAGCACGCTGGGGAGCTGCACACAGCACAGTTTCATCTGGAATCAGTCCCAGGGCCAGGCTCTGGGACTGCTGTGATGAAGAAAAACAGACGCAGTCCTGCCCTCGTGTAGTGCACAGTGCATTGACAGGAAACACTGAGGTTAAATACTTAGCCGTGTACCAAGAGTCATCCCGAAGAAACGTACTCTACTTTGCGAGTATAATGAAAGGTGCCATCAACCAGTTTGTTAAGCCCAGGAGAATTTCCCCCAAGGAGCTTCTATTTCAGTGAGGCAGAAATACCAAGAAGCAGTTAGCTTGACAAGGAGAAAAGAAAAATGTAATCCCAGGTAGAGGCGACAGTATAGGATATCCTGGAGGTGCAGGAGAGCACAGACTAGTCCAGGAGTTCAGAGTTTAGCAGGGCTGGCGTGAATAGAACAGGGAAAGAGTAGCATGAGATGAACCTAGAGAGGTAGGCCGAGACCAGATTATGTGGGACTTTGTAGACGTGATAAACATTTTAGTGCTTATTTTGGGCCATAAAGGTTTTTAAGTAAGGAAATTACATATCAGACTTTTTTTTTTTTTTTTAAAGATCTTTCTGACTGTAGTGTGGGAAGGTTGAGATTCAGCAGTATAGTTTATAGATTAGATGCTGGCTACTCAGGCTGGAAAAATGGCAGTAGGGAGAGCCGAGACATATTCCAGAGATGGATAATCCAACAGTATTTAGTATTTTGGTTATGTGCACAGGCAAAAGAACAATTTGCTATTTAGTTTAGACTTGTAAGTGAAGCCTGAGCTTTTGTGAAGTGGGTCAGTTCACATGAAGCTACAGTGATGCACTTTTACCCAGGGAAAACAGGTCTAGTAGGCTGCCTCTTTTCCTTGGATTTAACCTTGGTTCAGTCTCAGTGAGTGGAGCTGTCCTGTTGAGAAGGCATCTTTTGTCCTGTCCTAGTCTGTCAACCCCAGCAGGAAACCAAGAGAGTGAAGGAATCCCAAGGGACATATCCAGGAAGTCTTGGTTCCCAGGAAACCAAATTCAAGGAAACTGGTTGTCTTTGCAATAAGCAGTTTCACCTTTACCCCTTGATAATAGGTGATTAGATTGGGTGGGAGTGGGGGATACATTCTTTAGTGCGGTTGAACCAGATCATCATGCCGATTTGCAGTTGGTGACTGTATTGCCCTTGAAAAGATAAGCAGAGGAAATCAGGTTCAGAGAAAACAGAATAGATGTACAGAGAGGGCAGAAATGAGGGAAATCATCTGGTCTTTCAGAGTTTGAGAGTGTTGCTTTAAAGACTGCCTCTTCCATACCTCATCCTCATGAGCCACCTTGAGGATGTCCTTATCCTTGTTAAGTTTATATCCTTGCAATAAATCTTTATTTTCTTTTTTATTTAGCCTAATGAAGTTTCTGTTCCTTGTATCCAAAAAGTGTCTGTAATGTAACTGTCAATGCATTATAGAAGCTAACTAGTTTTTTTTTTTTTTTCTTGCTTGCAAACTCCAGGCTAGCAGTGGCTATGTTGAAGATTGTATTGAGAAAGATTCTGAGGCGAACTCCAAGCTTAACAGCTATGCCTATCCAGGCATCATGGTTCAAAAATATACCTGAGGCAACACTTTAAAAAAATACATTTTATTTATTTGGCCGCATTGGGTCTTAGTTGCAGCATGCAGGATCTTTCACTGTGGCACATAGACTCTCCAGTTGCAAGGTGTGGACCCCAGAGCATGTGCACTTCAGTAGCTGTGAGGAGCTCTCCAATTGTACAGGGGCTTTAGTTGCTCCTAGGCATGTGAGATCTTAATTCCCTGATAAGGGATAGAACCCATGTCCTCTGCGTTGTAAGTCGGATTCTTAACAACTGGACCACCAGAGAAATCCCTGAGGCAACTTTTTTTTACCTTAAGAACTTCCCAGCATTTCTTCTCTTTGCCTCTTGAGGCAGCTCACAGATATAAAAAGCAACCTTTAATGTCCTGTAGGTGGCATTATCCATCTTTCATTCATCATCTCATGCATCAAATTTTATTTCCCATATGATTTGGCAATAAACTATCAAAAGCTTTAGATTTTATTTGGATAAACATCTATATGAATTTTCTTATTTTCTAGTAATTACTATCATTTTTTAATGAGAGAAAAAAATCACAATCACTAGATTGAATAAAGAGTAAGAGGCTAGGAGATTTGGAGAGTTATGGAGGTCTGATTGAGGGCATAGCATAGAGAAGATATTGTTTGGGGAAATTTTTTTCAAGTAGAGATTATGCATCCTATCAACTGATCGGTGTGGGGCCAGTGAAGAAGAAAGAATAGGTAGCTTTTCTAGCAAAGAACAGTGAAATGTTTATGATGTTGCTCTTGTGGGTGAGGTAGAGGATGACTGTGTATTCTTCAGTTTAACCCTCTGCACTGTCTGTCTTGATCTCTGCCCTACACTCTTAACTCTCCAATACTGGATACAAGTACCCAGAATTAGTACCATTGCCTTTTTAATGTGTTTTCAGCTGGGTGTATGGAAGCTTTTAAAATAGAAGTAGTTTACGTTGTGTCTTTGTAACCCCATAACCTGCTATAGTGGATGGAAAATCCTGGACCATGCATCATCTGGAATTACTTACTGGTAATATGGTAAATAACTTTCTGATAGACAGTGTACCAAGGAAAATTGGGATCTGCTTATGTTTTCATGCACTTAACAACAAAGAGAAAAGATGAGATTACCCTCCCAACACTGCGGCCGCCTCTTTTCTCTTTTAATCTTCTGTGTGTCTTGAATTGGCAGACCAACTTCGTTGGCATGGGAAGTAAAGAAGATGTCCCCAGGACGTCATGTGATTCCAAGTCCGTCAACAGATAGAATAAATGTAACATCAAATGCTCGAAGAAGCTTAAATTTTGGGTGAGATGAACTCAAAAAAGGCTACTAAGGCTTACATTATAGTAAACAAATTTTTGTGGACAATATACTTGTATTATAAAACGTGCATTTCACTATAAATATATCCTTGTATATGTTTTTGTTTATGTTTGAATAAAAAGTTAAAATCCAGGAGAGTAAAGTTCTAACTTTCAGGAAGTATTTTATGTTCAAACAGGATCCCAAAGTTAAAACTCAGAAACATATTTCATACTAAATGATTAGTAGCATGAGTTGTCAGTTTCACAACAGATGACCTAAATATATCATAAACTGTGTTATATGTCATATGGACAGTAATATATTTTTATACATTATACTCTTATCAACAGTTTTATAATTACTATTTTATGAAGTTGTCTTTTATATCCCATAAGAGAAGAAAAGAGTTATAAGAAGAAACAAGTTTGTGTTGCCTTTTGTATTTACCTCCGTAGTTATTTACTTTTGGTGGTTCTCTTTATCTCTTCATGAGGATTCAGGTTACTGTCTAGTGGCCTATCATTCAACTGGAGCTGTCTCTAATATATCTTATTAGGCAGGTCTGCTGGTAGCAGTTTTTCTCAAGTTTTGTTTATCTGAGAATATCTTAGTTTATCTTTCAGGTTTCTAAAGGATAGTTTTGCTGTACATAGAATTCTTGGTTGAGAGTGTTTCTGTTTTAGCACTTTGACTATGTCCTCTCACTGCCTTCTGGTTTCCATGGCTTCTGATGAGATATAAGGTGTTATTCTTTCATAAGATACCTCAGTTCTCTCTTGGTGCTCTCAAGATTCTCTCTTTGTCTTTTGTTTTCAATAGTTTGATTATGATGTATTTAGGTGTGGAGTTAGTAGAGCTTTTTTAGGTTTGTAGATAAATGTTTTTCATCAAATTTGGTAAGTTTTTGTCCATTATTTCTACAGATACTCTTACTGTCCCTTTTTCTCTCTCCTCTCCTCTGGAAATCCCACTCATACTGGGATTGTGTTACTCATGATGGTGTTCCATCTTTGAGACATTGTTCAAATTTCTGCATTCATTTTTCTTTCTGTTTTTTGGGTTAGATAGTCTCAATTTACCTCTTTTTAAATTTGCTAATTCTTTATTTTGCAAGCTTAATTCTGCGAGCCCCTGTGGTGAATTTTTCATTTTCATCATTGTACTTTTCAACTCCAGAACACCTATGTAATTCTTTTAAAGTATTTATTTGTTTATTTATTTGACTGCAACAGGTCTTAGTTGCAGCATGTGGGACCTTCAGTCTTCACTGTGGCATGTGGGATCTTTAGTTGTGGCGTTTGGAGTCTACTTCTTTGACCAGGGATCAAACCTGAGCCCTGTGAACTGGGAGCACAAAATCTTAGCCACTAGACCACTAGGAAAGTCTCTGTGATTATTTTTCATATTTGATTTAATTTTTATTGATATCCTGTATTTGGTGAAACATTTTTCTCATACTTTATTTTTTTCTCATACTTAGAACATATTTATAATAGCTCATTTAAAGTCTTTGTCTAGTAAGTCCAACGTTCAAGCTTTCTTCAGGACTTGTTTTGGTTGCTTTTCTTTTTTGTGTCCATGAGTAGGCTATACTTTCCTGTTTCTTTGCATGTCTTATGGCTTTTGTTAAAAATTGGATATTTTAAATAGTATAGTGTGATAGCTCTGGAGATCAGATTGCTACACTTTCCAGGATTTGTTGTCACTGTTTAGTGGTGGTGGTTTTGCTACTATTTGTTTGTTGAGTGACGTTCTTGAACTAGTCTTCTGAAGTCTGTGTTCTTTGTTATTACAGTCACTGAAGTCTCTACTTAGTTATCAGCTAATGATTTGACAGAGGTCTCCTTAAATGCCTTGAACCATTAAATCTCCTAGCTCTTTTCTGGTTTTATGTGTGATCACCATGTCTTCAGTGCTCTGAAGTTTACAATTCTAACTTTGCTGTCAGTTCCTGCTTCCTCAGAGCCTCAGGGGCAGTCAGAGGTGAGAGATTAGGGCTGTTTCAGACCTTTCCTGAGTTTGCACACAACCCAGCACATGTGTGTGGTCTTCTTGATTTCCAGGAATGTGTTAGAACTTTTCAAAGCCCCCCATGGACTTCTCATTCTCCATCTTTGCCTTTTTAGTTAGCCCCTGTTTGCCCAAAATGCTGTTGATACCTCTGGCAGCTATGATATTGTTCGTGGAAATTATCACTGTTGTTTTCCTTAAATTTCCATAGCAAAATTCTCTTTTAAAAATAAATACCTGTTTGGACTCTAGTTCTTTAGAGTGAGTCTTAATGTTTGTAGTGTCAGGGTCAGTAAATAGTTTGCTTGGTCAGTTATCTTTGTTCAGTTAAAACTTAACCTTTCTTCGTGGCTTCTCATTGCTCCTGTCTCCATGTCCACGGTCAGTTTCATCTCCTATTACTGCTGGGCCTTGCATATATGTATATTATTATTAGATTTTCAGTGTGTTAAAGTTTTTAAATGTTTATATTTTGCTCTTACACTATGACCTTCTTTAAGGCAAGATGTTTGTCATATTTTCTGTATCCCAAGCACCTAGCATTGTACTCAGCCCTTAGTAAGAGCTCATTAAGTGTTATTCAGTAGAATCTATTTTTTGCTTTAAATGAGATTTTTAGATAGTATTGTCTTAGGTGAAGGTTGATGGACTTTGGAGCCTTATAATGATTGAGTTGGGGAAAGATATATAAGCAAATAAAAGCAAATGTTTGTATATTCAAGCACCATTTTAAGAGAAATTCCCCTATAATGCATTCCATTGGTCTGTAGTGCTGAGAGTCTTGTANGAAGGTTGATGGACTTTGGAGCCTTATAATGATTGAGTTGGGGAAAGATATATAAGCAAATAAAAGCAAATGTTTGTATATTCCAGCACCATTTTAAGAGAAATTCCCCTATAATGCATTCCATTGGTCTGTAGTGCTGAGAGTCTTGTATGGTGCATGGCTTATTTTAACACTGAAAATCTTTAATGCATGCATAGTAAAGTTCTCATATTGATCTTCATGTGTTGTATCATTGAATTAATTGACACCCTGCATGCTGAAAAACTGTGGCTTATAGGCTGACTTTAGTACATATACTCACTTCTCTTCTTACTGGTTGAATTAAATGCTTTAGACTCTGCAGTTAGTTACCAAACTTGTTTATTTAAGTTGTCTGTATTTTAACTCATTACTTAAATATTAAGTAAACCACTAAAATATGAGTGTAAAATGAGTCATTGTTTCTGTGAAAACTAGGATGAGTTTTTGGGAAGCTTTGATAAAGTGAACTGTTAAAGTTTTGCTGTCAAATGAGTAGATAGGACAACTATAAAAGCTTAGAGAGATTATTAAAGTTGAGAAGAATTGTGTTCTTATTTAATAGGTGTCACTAAATTATCACTCCATTTCAAAAAACCCAAAATTGGACATTGTCAATGAGGCTTTTGTTACTTGAGGTTCATGTAAGAAATAATACATGTGAAAAACCCTGTTTTAATAGTGCCTGTGTTGATATATGGTCAAATTAAGGGACATTTATATTATTAATAGATAAGAGTTTTAAACGAAAAAAAAAAAGTTAAGGGTATATGTGCAGGTATATGTGCATATTTTTTAAGATTCTCTGTTTCACTGAGCTTTTCTTTTAAACGGAACTAGTAACAGCTTTTATATTATGTTTGTTCCTGTACTATACGTTATGCTGGACTAATGAACTATTAGTCCAGGATATTTATGAATATATTTGCCTAAGTTGCTATGATAGTATGTTATCCTGTATGTGTGGATATACATTCACACATATAATTCATTTAAAATTTAAATATGTTAAGTATATATTAAAATTTTTAACATAAATTTGATTTATTAAATTCAGTAATTTTTTCCATAGGGGTTCATCTGGCACAGTGGCTGCTCCACGTCTGGCTCCCACAGGGGTCAGTTGGGCTGACAAAGTAAAGGCTCATCATACAGGCTCTACTGCTTCTTCAGAGGTAGCACCTGCCCCGTCTTGCCCACCAGTGGCAGTGCAGAAGTCTTCCCGTAGAAATGGCAAGTGGTTTTGAATCAACCTTTTTATGCAGTAGACAAGTGGATTTACGTGGATCTATTTATTTGAAATTGGTCATAGTAACGTTATATATTTATCTGGGTGCATCATTCTGTGATGTTAATTTGCCTTAGTTAAAATCATAAAATAATCTTAAAAACTATATGAAAATTTAGGAAGATCGTTCTAGTCTCAAGTTTGAGAATGATGTCTTTTGTCAATTCATTTATTAAGATCCTTTATAACTCTTCTGACTTAAGTGAGTGAGTGAGTGAAGTCGCTCAGTCGTGTCCGAGTCTTTGCGAACCCATGGACTACCAGGCTCCTCCGTCCATGGGATTCTCCAGGCAAGAATACTGGAGTGGGTGGCCATTTCCTTCTCCAGGGGATCTTCCCGACCCAGGGATCGAACCTGGGTCTCCCGCATTGGAGGCAGACGCTTTAACCTCTGAGTCACCACGGAAGAAAAGAAACACAGTAGTTCATCCTCTCCTTTAAAATATCATGCCAGTACTTCATTAATATTTAAATACTATTTAATACATTTCATTAACAATTTAAATAGTGAAATAATATCCTGTTTATCTTTACTATGTATCTGTTTTCCATACCATCAGAATAAATAAAGGTCAAAAATAAAAAGAAGGGCCATCATTCTAAAGACCCATCTTTATTTATTCCATAGGGATTTTCTACATAATTCAGGGTGGACTTTTAAAAATTTTCAGCTGTATTAGGTCTTCATTGCTGTGTGTGGGCTTTCTCTAGTCGTGGCCAGTTGGGGGGCTACTCTTCATTGTGGTGTGCAGGCTTCTCATTGAGGTGACTTCTCTTGTTGCAGAGCACAGGCACTGGGGTGCACAGGCTTCCGTAGTTGTGACCCATGTGCTCAGTACTTGTGGCACATGGGCTTAGTTGCTTCACAGCATGTGGAATCTTTCTGGACCAGGGATTGAACCGGTGGCCCCTGCATTGCAAGGTGGATTCTTAACCACTGCACCAGCAGGGAAGCCCCAGGGTAGATTTTTTTTTTAATACATTTTTAGAGACTTGGATTTTAGTGATAGTAAGAAATAATGAATTTGTATTATGAGTTAGAGACAACTTGAGAATACTGCTTTCTTTTCTCTGTGATGAAAGATCTGTTTGGAGCTTTTTGGTTCGTAAATGTTTTATTGGATATAACAAAGGTAATACAACACCTTCATTACTGATATTATGTTGTTTTTTTCCATTTTGGTCTTGGTAAGATGTATTGGCTTGTTTCAAATATATGCCTTTACTTTTATAGACTACATTGCCCATGGTTTCTCTATTGAGAAAGTAGAAGATTGAAAATTAGCATGAGTTATTTCTTAGGAAAAGGTAGAAAAATGTATAATCATAAAGCTTAGTGTCTGTATCTTGAAAGAGTCTGAGAGAAATGCATTAAAAAATCAAAATCGCAAGGAATTATATTGGGTTGGCCAAAAAGTTCATTTGGGTTTTTCTGTAAGATGTTACAGATGCATTATAGTTTTGTTTAAAGCAGTATTTATGAGTGTGACCCATTTGGTTGAAGTGAAATGGTTGATCTTAATTATGACTGAACTGGAAAATAATGTTGTTAGTGCACCAGGGAATTTTGTTTTTGGCCACTTTAGCTTTCCATTTCGGGGTTTTGATGCACTGTTGTGCACTGTGAGCAAGCGCCAGGAGTTGGTGATGGACGGGGAAGCCTGGTCGTGCTGCAGTTCCTGGGGTGCAAAGCGTTAAACCTGAACAACTGAACTGTGCACTGAATTACGGTGTATAACTTAAGTTTAATTTATAACTGCCATTGCTATAATACTTAAGTTTTTAATAATATGCTATAAAATTGGTTTTTGTTAAAGATGACAAAGTGAGCACAGTTACCTTACTCTTTCCCCAAACTCAACTGAAATGATATGGAAGGACTTAAAGAGACAGGAGTAGAGATGATATGAGCAAAATTTGAAAAGTTGGAAGGTAGAAAGACCAGTGGTGACATTTGAGTAAGCTAGCTGAATCCTCAGCTCTGAGAGTAGGCAAAACTGTCAATGTCAAGCAATCCAATTTGCTCCACATAACTTCCAAAAGATCAAAAATTGGTATGAGCAGGTATCTTTGGAAGTGAGAGTATAGATAGGGATTATAAGTTAAGAAGAATCTTGAATCTTCCTCAATTCTTCATTACTCTGAATAGTAGGATGAGAGTAGATGTATCTCACTCACCCCGCAAAACATTGGAGGTTCATTCTCTTGAGAAGGTAGAAAAGATAGTACTTGACCTGAGGGATACCAGTTACATTGAAAGATGGGAGTATTGTATTGAAAATAAAGACGTTAAGTGAAAGACTATTCATGATGTTACAACGCTTCAATCTTTCTTCCACTTCAAACCCTCTCCTCCTACTGAACTGTGAGGTTTCCAGATCAAGAGAACCCACACCTGAGTAACTCATCTACATCTGGTATAGATCATGAGATACCGGTCTTTGAGGCCAATTCTGTAATTGGATGAATGTCTGATAGTCCTGGAAGACTTTGTCATTTGGAAGCTAGGCTATGAATCATGGTAGACTGTTGTGAAAGTGGGTCTGGGCAGTTTCTCGCACCCATGTAGCATGCATCCACTCCCACCGTCAAGCAGTAGAGTCTGTTTTTCTCCCCATAAGTCTTTGGTTGGTCCTGTGACTTGATATGATCAATAGAATATATTTAGAGTGACGTTTAGTAAATTCCCAGCCTAGCTGGTAAAGAGTCCTTGCAGCATCAGTTTTCTCCTTGTTAGAAGCCAGCTGCCCTGTAAAGAAGCCCAAGATAGGCTGCTGAATAATGAGAGACCATATGAAGAGAAAGTGGCCAGGAAAAGAACTATCTTAGTCAGTAACTAGTATCAAAACTTTAGGAGTGTGGTGAGGCTATCATGAACTCTCTGATTTCAGTTGAATCACCCTAGCTGACACCATGTGGAGATGAGAAGAGTACCCTCCTATACCTCCCCAACAAAAACTGAGCACTCTTAAGATTCCTAACTCAGACTTTCATGGATATAAGATGTTTAGTATTTTAAGATATTAAAGTTTTAGTCTTCTTATATAAAAATAGTTAATGAGACTATTCCCTATTTGAATAATGTGAGTTATAGAAAGATAAAGGAAGAAGTCATGAAATAATTAAAGAAACTTTTGTTTAACATGAAGATAATAAGCTTTTAACCATAAGGGTCATCCATTAAATGTCCAGTGTAATGGATGAAAGTAGAGTGACATCAAAATTTGTTGGGAAATTTATGAGTAATACAGATGATGAGAGGCTCTAAAAATAGAAAAGAATCAGTTTATATACAAATGACCAAAAATCGGAATTGATTCTGAATCAATCAAAAAAAAATCAACTTTTGTGGAACTACTAGAAGCCACAAGAAAACTGAACAATGTCTTCAAAATTCTGGAGTAAGATAATTTCAAAGCTAAAATCCTATGTCAGCCAAATTATCCATTATATGTGAGAGTAGATTAAAGACATTTTCAAACATGCAAGGTCCTAACATTTTTTTTTTAACTTCATCGACACTGTCACTACTAGTGGGAAGCCAGCACAGAGAAGAGGCAAAGGTAATAATTCTGTGGTGGTGATCCCAGGATGTTTGCTGTGTACAAGTCTATGGAGCAACCAATCTAGATTTTTTCATGGTCACAGTGCTCTGTAAGAGAGGAATCCAGAAAGATAAGTGAAATTCTTAAAGCAGCTAATGTGGTTGCACATGTTAGAAGAGATTTAAAATTTTAAGAGAGTTAGTATTGAATTAATTCTAAGTCAGTAGAAAATACTGAGGTTAAATCATGAAGAGAAAAGAAATAGAATGTAGAGAAGAGCATAAGAGGCATACATGTAAACGGAGTCTGTGAAGGGATGGAGTAAATTGGGCAAAAGCAACATTTGAGGAGGTAATAATCACTGAAGATTTTCCCAAACTGCAAAAGACATAAAGTCTTATATTCAAGAAATGCTGTAAACTTCCAAGTAGGAAAAATAGAAAATAAATCTCATCTAGATGCAATATACTAAAAATACTAAAAAAAATACTAAAAATACTTTGCAAATAATCAGTTAAAAAAAAAGACTTTACAAAGGAGCAACAGTAAACTCATAGCAGATAAAAGCCAGATGAAGTGGAATGAGATCTTTAAGGTGCTGAAAGAAAATAACTGGCAAGATAGAATTCTACATCCAGCAAAAATAACCTTCAAAATGAAGGTGAAATAAAGATAATTCTAGATAAATAAAAAATGAGAGAATTTGTAATTAGCAGACTTACACTAAAATAAATGCTGCAGAGTTCTTCAGGTGGCACGTAAATAATCCCAGATGGAAACCCAGAAATACATGAAGGAATGAAGAACACTGGAAAGAGTAAACATGTAGATAACATTAAATGTGTATTGACTGTATGGAACAATGTCTTGTGGAGCTTGACATGTATGTAGAATGAAAATTTATGACAATAATTCGAAAGATAGGAGCAGAAAAATGGAGTTTACATTATCTAGTATTATCTAGCATTATCTAGGAAGTTACAGAATAATTTGTATTAGATATAAGTCAAGGATGTGTTATGAACTCAAGAAAGCAAAAAAGAATAAAAGAATGTTCAACTAATAATCCTTTTGATTAATCCAAAAGAAAACCAGAGAAGAGGAAAAAAGAAACACAAAACAGATAGACAAATAAAAAACAAATTTTAGTGTATTAGAAGTAAATGCAATTTTATCAGTCCCTACGTTAAATATAAATGGTCTAAATACTAAATTTTAAAAACAAAAATTATAAAGCTGTATTAAAAATAAACCTGTATTCTACTTACAAGAGATATACCTTCAATATGAAGACACGGAAAAGTCAAAAGAAAAAGACAGAGAAAGATGAAAGATATTCTATACGTATCCTATTCAAATCAAAACTAGTATTTTTAGAATAACCAGACAAAATGGAATAGACAGGAAGCATTTTAAAGAGAGATTTTTTTCTTTTCAGTACTAAAGGATCATCTCATCAGAAAGATAAAGTAATTCTAAGTTTCTTTAGACATACGCATGTATATACATATTTTTAAAACATATAAAGCAAAACCAGGCAGGACTGAAAGGAAAAATTGGAAAAAGTCTATATTTATACCGGGAGATTTTAACATAACTATCTCAACTGATAGTACATATAGATAAAGATCAGTAAATTTAAAAATCCAAGCAACTTGATTAGTTAGATTTATGTAATTGATACATCTGACAAATAATGCTTTCTCTTTTCCATTCTGATAATTCAGTCTGGAAACTTTTTATTGATATGTATTTTAGTTATTGCACTAATCCTCTGTTGCGTATGTCTAATCCATATTTTCTTGAATATATTAATAACAGCTATTTAGAAATTTTGTGTCTGAGAAGTAAAATGTCTGACTCTCCATGGATTTGTTGCCTTGAAGAACATTTTTGGGGAATTTTCAGTTTTTTGTTGTTCATTTATTATTCAGTTATTTTATTAGTGTGCCACATATTTAACTGAATATTTAACAGTGTGTATTAAAGGTTACAAGGGCTTTTTCTAAAAATGTATTTTTTTATGGCGATAAGAGAACAAACAGCACCTTAATCCTGTCAGGGTTTGCCTTGAGGTTTTATTAAAGTTGATATGTTTTAGTTTTTTCTTGTTCCTTTTGGGGTCTTAACTGAAAACCTGGGGTGTTTGCCAATACCACTTCATTCCTGAATTCCAGCTTTTGTTTCCTCAGTACCGTGCAGTTGCTACAATATCTGCTTAGCTCATTAGCACCCCAGCTGCTGTTTTCTTTTGAATTTCTTGGAGTCTTGCCTTGTATATGCAAAGCTTAGCAGTTGTCAGACTTCTTAAGGGAAGATTGAATGCAGATTTCTTTTGGCTTACTCTTCTTCAGTTCCCTGCTCTCCATGATTATTTTTCCTTGAAGTCCCAGTTGCTTTAGATTCAATGAACTCAGTATCTGTCTGAGCTAGATAGGACTGGTGGTTTCTACAAGGAGTCAGTTTGCCTGCACTGTGAATTCCAGCAGTCTTCAGGGAAAATTCTAGGGTGAATGTGGATCTCATATTGTTGCCTCTATTCTCAGTAATTGTAATTCCTCAAATCTTGCCTATATTGGTTGCTTTCCATGCCTTTAAACAATTCATTTATATATGTTGTCTAGCTCTTGTAGTTGTGTTTGACAGGAAGATTAATTTTAGTACAGGCTACTTACTTTCTTACGGCTGTAGCGGTAAATTGAAATACATATTCAAGCACACATGGAACATTTACCAAAATTGACATGCTGAGCCATTAAACGTTTCAACAGCTGTTAGATGATTGAACTCATTCTGTGTGAACACAGTGGAATGAAGCTAGAAATTAATTATAAAAAGATAGCCGTGCAATTCTCAAATTTTTATAGCTTTGGAATACATTTCTGAAAAGTCCACAAGTCAGGGAAGAAGTCACGATAAAATTAGAAAATGTCAGTTGAAAGAAAATGAACATTTAAAAATCTTTGGGTCTGGTTAAAGCTATGCTTTGAGGAAAATTTCTAGCCTCAATTATACCAACTACAAAGAAGGAAAACTTATAATTCACATTTTGTCCATCTCAAGAAATTAGAAAAGAATAAGTTAGACCCAAGGAACATGGAAAGAAAAGGTTTATAGGTGAGAATACAGAGAAATTAACAAAGCCAAAATGTAATTATTCAGATAAACTAATAAAATTAACAGATTTCTAGTAATAGCAAGAAAAAAAGGAGACAAGACCTAGTACCAGGAATGAAACAAGGGCATTGATAGAGATCCGACAAATATTAAAATTATGACCAATATTATACACCAAATTTAGAAACTTAGAAGAAATTGATAAATAACGAAAAATGTAACAAAAATTGCATAGCAAGAATTAGAAAAACTTGAAGGAACTTATAAGTACAAAAGAGAATGTGGGTTAATAGTGAAACATTTTTTCATAAAGAAAATTCCAGGTCACGATGGCTTCACTTGTGAAGTCTTCCAAAGATTTTAGGTAAAGATAGCTTCAATCTTAAAGAAACTCTTCCTCAGAATAAAAGAGAGATCATTTTATAACCTTAATATCAAAACCTAAAAGGATATTACAATAAAGCAACATTCTATCTTGAACATGAACAAAATATTAGTGAATTAAATATAGTGCTAAATAAAAATGATAACAGTTAGGTTAGGATTATCCCAGTGCTTTTTAAATTATTGGTTTTATTGACTTGAATTTAATACTACTTTATTAATAACATTTGTGAAAAATCTGGAGTGTAAAAACGGTGATGTGAAATATAGTTTTGAGCTGTGGGCACATCTCTGAAATTATTTTAAGTATTTAGAAGTTCTTTGATAGTTTAAATAATGATTTACTGTTTTTAAGAAGTATCCTTATTTATTAGAATGATTTTTCAATATAGTTTTTACTGAAGTTTTCATTAAAAATATAATTTGTCCACAACTAATTTCTTAGTGTTTAATAGACCTATGTTATAGTTTCTATTTTGATATACTCTTCTTTTGAACTGCTTCATTTATTTCAGGTTTTTTAAAAAAATTGTGTGATAATGTTTGTATTGGCCATCTTATTGGTTAATGGATTAGGTCCAAGTTTTAAGCAGTATTTTTTTCTATAAAGAAGCTTTCAGAAAGGACTGTTTTTCTTTATAATTAATCATAGTGTTCCTAAGGGTGAGCCAGTTAAATTATCTGGAATCAAAAATCTTTTGTTAAACTTAATTTCATAATTTAGTTGTTTTTTTCTTTTTGTGTATTTGGTTTTCATGAGGTTGATTTTTTGTTTTTTTTAATATAAATTTATTTATTTTAATTGGAGGTGAATTACTTTACAATATTGTATTGGTTTTGCCATACATCAACATAAATCTGCCACAGGTATACATATGTTCCCCATCCTGAACCCCTCTCCCACCTCCCTCCCCATACCATCCCTCTGGGTCATCTCCGTGCACCAGCCCCAAGCATCCAGTATCATGCATCGAACCTGGACTGGCGATTCGTTTCATATATGATATTATACATGTTATACATGTTTCAATGCCATTCTCCCAAATCATCCCACCCTTGCCCTCTCCCACATAGTCCAAAAGACTGTTCTATACATCTGTGTCTCTTTTGCTGTCTCGCATACAGTGTTATCGTTACCATCTTTCTAGATTCCATATATATGCCTTAGTATACTGGAACCAGTCTGTTGTTCCACTTCCAATTATAACTGTATGCTTTTGTTTTATTATCTAGTATGCCACTCTGAGTCTTTGGGTTGGAGAATTTGGTCCATGTTCTTTTTTTTTAATTTATTTAGTTTCTCTTTAGGGAATTTCCTTTGGTCATCCTTTAAGGGCTGGTTTGCTAGTGACACATTTGCTTAGTTTTCTTTTCATCTGAGAATGCCTTATTTATTCTTCATTCTTGAAGCATAGTTTCACTGATTATAGAATTTGTGATTGACAGTTCTTTCAGTCCTTGAAAGTTGTGCCACTTCCTCCGGGCCTTCAGTGTTTCAGAAGAGAAATTTGCTGTCATTAAAACTGATGTTCTGCCATAGATGATTTATCTTTCCCTATTGCTTCTTGTCCCCCCACCATGGCTTCTTTTAAGAATTTTTCTTTGTTTTTTCTTTTCAGAGCTTTCATTATGATGTGTTTTAGCATCAGTTTCTTTGGATTTCTTAGTTCTTTTAGTTTGATATCTTTTTAGTTCCTTTAGTTTTATATCTTTCATTAAGTTTAGAAGGTTTTTATTCATTCTTTCTTTAAGTACTTTTTAAGTCCTACACCCTCTCTCTTCTCTTTCTGGGACTCCACTCACACAAATGTTACCTCTTTTGTTGTTGGCATACAGGTCCTTTGTGCTCCATTTAAGACATTCCCTGATACCTTTTCAGCAAAATTGGAGACTAACTTTCACCACTTCCTTGGCTGCTACTGGAGGTAGCTCAGTTCTGTTCTGTACCCCCACTGACACAGTGGAGTGCCAAAGTGAAGGGAGGACTGACTCCCGACTTATCTGTGTAAGGTGGAGTAGAATCTTAGCTTTCTGGTGGGTCCTGCTGGCGTTATCACAAGGTGAAATGGGATCCATGTGCTGAGTAAATGTGTCTTCTACTACTTTATTCTGTAGCAGTGATGGTGATGAGGGTGAAAGCTCAGCTTTCTATAGGGGACCTGCCAAACCTGGGGGTGGGGAAGATCGCAATATTGACTCATTCTGTGTGTCTTTGATGTTGGATGAAGGTAGAGGCTGTGCCCAGCATTGGACCCTTATGGATCAGTAGGGCGGATCAGTGTCTACTAGTTCTGACTCTCACGACCTCGTTAAGTCTCACTGCTGCTCAGTTTCCCACTTGACACCAGGGGTGGGGAAAAGTAGAGTGCTGACTAGTCCAGTTCCTACTGCCTTGTTTAATGTCATTTGGAGGTAGAAACTCAGCTCACTGTTCAACTTTGCGACACTGTTTTGGTGAGGGAGTTGGACCATCTATTTCTACCACGTGGGCAATGGAAGTTCAACGCTCTACTTACCCCTATTGAAACCATGAGGTGCAAGTTTTCCACTGATGGTTGGCTGAATAGAAGGAGGATTGCCAAAATGATTATTTTCTTAGGTCATCGTTTCCTCTGCCCTTCGGCTTGGCAAAACAAGTTTTGCTGTTGCCTGTTTTGTGTGTATCACTTGTTCTTTCTGGGTTGGAGGCCTTTGTACCATCCTGTCTTATATAGGAAACAATTAGGAAACACAGAGAACTCATTACTATGCTGCTTTTAACTCCCAGGGTCACTAGGCAGTCCACCTATCTCTTTCTGTCTTTCAGAATCTTCCTGTGCTTATTTTGTGTGTTTTTCCGGAGCTCTTAGTTGTAAGAAGGAGGACCTGGAAATACAAGTCAGTCTACTCCATCTTGTCCAGAACTAGATATCTTCATATTAATTTTGACATGCTACATTTTAGCCTATAAACTTTAAAAAATTATGGCCATTAACTGTATATGTGTATACCTCAGATTGTGACATTTTGAACCATTGTAGTAGAAGATTCATATTTATTTTGGGCTATTTTGCTCTGTGTCTTTGAACATAGGCCCTCTTTTTTTTTTTAGGTGTATGGTAAAATACTGAACTAGATCCTCGAATGTTCATTCAATTAACATTCTGTAATCTTATGACCATTAAGATAGTCTGTTTTCTTTTTTGCTAAGTTAGTGTCCTTTTGGTACTAAAGGGAAAAGTACTTGGACTTTGGAGCTAGGCCTGTGTTTGGATTCTGAAAGATGGAGAGCAATTGTTACATATCCATTAGACCACTGACGTCAGAGCCAGTTTGCCTGGACTTGCATCTTGGCTTTACCTTTTGTCTCAGTTTCCTCATTGGTAAGATGGGAATGATAGTACTGATCTTAAGGAAAGATTAAAAGAGTTATATCTAAGGCACTTATAACAGTGGTAGCCCATAGTATACATTCAGTTCAGTTCAGTCGCTCAATCTTGTCCAACTCTTTGTGACCTCATGGACTGCAGCACGCCAGGCTTCCCTGTCCATCACCAACTCCCAGAGCGTACTCAAACTCATATCCATTGAGTCAGTGATGCTATCCAACCGTCTCATCCTCTGTTGTCCCCTTCTCCTCCCACCTTCAATCTTTCCCAGCATCAAGGCCTTTTCCAATGAGTCAGTTCTTCGCATCAGGTGGCCAGAGTTTTGGAGTTTCAGCTTCAGCATCAGTC
>SJYV01005787.1:6080-33182 GCA_006410875.1 Neotragus pygmaeus | reverse complement strand
TGTCATGCATGGCTCCGTCTCTCCTGGACTTGCTCTCCGTTCCTTTATCTTTACTGATTTCAACCCGTATTCCAGCCAGCAGCTCACCCTAATGCCGTAACTGGGAGGACAACAGCTTTCCCCAACTCCAGGAGCCCCCGACCCTGGTGCCCCCAGGCAGGTGGCCAGGTCCTTACCTGCTGGCATGTCTTCAGGCGTTCCACCTCCTGCAGGGCCTGCTCCCTCTGCTGGCGCAGTTCGTGCTTCTCTAGGCTCAGCCTCGCCACCAAGTCCCGGGCCTCCTGGAACTTCTGCATGAGGAAGGCCTTCTCCTCCCTCTGGTTGCCCTGGAAACGCTGCAGCTCCTCACAGCGCTCACGCAGCATCTGGTTGCTCTGGCGGATGGCGTCTGCAGAGATGGCTGGAGCCAGATGAGCCCAGGGCCTGCGGCCCCCCACCACCCCGAGGACTCCCCCACTGGGACAGCTTCCCAACACTCCCTCGTTTCGCCGATCACTTTCAAGGTCAGCTGAGCAAATGACATGCCCCAGTGTCCACAAAAGCGTCACTTAAAAACCATTTCAGGGAGTCCCTAGTGGCCTCGTGGTTGGGACCCAGTGCTTTCACTGCCCTGGCCCGGGTTCAATTCCTGGTCAGGGAACTGAGGTCCCACAAGCCGTACAGTGTGGCAAAAAAAAAAAAAAAATGTCAAATGTCAGTTTATTTGTTCTTTGTAAGTGACTCTGGAACTCATCTGCCTTCTGCATGGGTCAGAGCAGGCCCCTGGGTCACTGCCTTCAGGATCAGACTGGGGGCAAACTTTCCCGAGCTCTGCTGGCCCCAGACTGAGGGGGGTCTCGGGGGCAGGGCCAGAAGTCTCAGAGCAATTGAGTTCTCTGAGCCTCACCATCCTCGTGTACACATTCAATGGGGACAAGCATCCCCATCTCAGAGACAGAATGGGTAACATGGAAAAGCAGCCAAAGTGCCTGGTGCACAAGACAGCTTCAAGAACCACTGTGTCCTCCTCTTCCCGGGCAGTCGGCAAGGGCTGAGGAAAGGAGAGCCACCCACCCAGGGACACCCCCAAGCAGCAGCTCATTATTGGTACTGACAAAACAGATCCATGGCCTGTGAAGGTGCTAGCCACCACAGAATTGGATTAGAGGGGGCCCGCTCTCTGTTCAGAACCCCTAACGAGCTAAATAGGCCTTCTGATGGAANAGGGACACCCCCAAGCAGCAGCTCATTATTGGTACTGACAAAACAGATCCATGGCCTGTGAAGGTGCTAGCCACCACAGAATTGGATTAGAGGGGGCCCGCTCTCTGTTCAGAACCCCTAACGAGCTAAATAGGCCTTCTGATGGAACATTCTTTCACTAGAACCACAATGGCTCCTGAGCCTGGCTCCAGAGCCTCCTTCTACACACCACAGTCCCCATAAGACTCCAGCCCTGCAAGGGAGCGACTGATCTGAGACAGAGCTTTCTGCCTCAGGCCACGGTGCCCCCACCAGCCCCCACTGTCCTGGGGATGAGCTCAGACCACACATGTAGCTGTGGAGAGCGAACTGTCTCCCTGCCCCAAACTTGGCTGCCAGCTCAATGTGGCCCCAACACAGAAACATATTTAACGACACCTGGGGGATATTGTTGGTTGTCTTACCTGGAGGGGGGATGACTGACAGGCTCATGCTCCACCCACAGTGGCCTGGACGTCCCTTCCCCAAAGCCGCCCACGGGTCCTTCCTAGGAAGCCCCTACCTAGCCCAGNCACAGAAACATATTTAACGACACCTGGGGGATATTGTTGGTTGTCTTACCTGGAGGGGGGATGACTGACAGGCTCATGCTCCACCCACAGTGGCCTGGACGTCCCTTCCCCAAAGCCGCCCACGGGTCCTTCCTAGGAAGCCCCTACCTAGCCCAGAGCAGACTACACCCCTTTCTGTAGCAGGCCACGCCCCTTAAAATAGCCACACCCTTCCTCAGATAGCCACGCCCCTTTCCAGGATATTGTTTGATGCTTCTGTCCATGGGTCGCAGAGTCAGACACATGACTGAGTGACTGAATGACAACAATGGCTGATCAGTACGGAGACACAGGAGCCTGGTGGCCTTGGCTCGACAGGGACAACTTAAAAAGGTCACCTCAGGTCCAGAGCTCCTAGGAGGGAGGGCAGCCCAGCTTCTCCCTCTGCCCGCCCCTTCTTCACTGCCCTGACCTTCCTTTCCCATCCTCTCCCATCCCCAGTGTTGGTCCTGACTCTAAACATTCTGGATGGCACTCTGTAGCTGTGAGTCACTTCCAGAGAACCCCACAGGAAACGAAGGAAGGAGGCTGGCTGAGCCAGAGCCACAAACTGCCTCTCGAGCGCCTGCCTACCCCAGTCCCAGAAAATGCAGAGGCACTGGGTGAGTGGGGTCAATTCCCCCAGCAGGGCCTGCTCCCCAGACATTTGACTCTGCCCGCCCACTGTCGCCCTCACCTCGGAGCTCTTGATTCTCCTCCAGACAGCGCTGGAAGGTCTCAGGAGTGCCCTGCTCTGAAGGCACGTGGAGCATGGCTGGCTTCCCCAGAGAAGACTCTTCACCTAGCATGTCCTGGTCCCCTGCCGGGCCGCCACTCGGCTGCACCATCTCACACAGTGGACTCTTTCAGGGGGGCCTGCTCATCCAACACGTCAGGGCCTAAAAGAGAGTTAGCAGGGGGAGGATATGAAGAGACCTATACAGAATTCTCCTACCCTGCAGGACGAGGAGTCCTGGCATCACACTTCAAGCAGAATGATAAGCATGCTGGCAAGTGGAAAGAGATGCTAACATGGGCTTTCTGGTCTAAGAGGTAGCACATAGTCCCATTCCTAAGGGAGGTGCAGGCTTTTCTGTGGGGCTTGGAAAGGTCATGGCTCAGCACTGCTTGTAAACTGTAAGCTGAAGTTAAGAACGTCACCAGAGAGGAGAAATCACATAGAAAATTAGTTTTGGAGGGATGTGTCGGTATGCTGGAAATCCTACCCCACAGACACACTCTTCCAAGCATGAGTGGAGGTGAGTGGCCCCTCACCTAGTATAGTGAGTTGAATGATGACCTCCCAATAAGGTATGTATTACATACCTTATGACACCCAGAACCTGTGACTGTGAACTGCGGAAAAGAGTCTTTGCAGATGCGATAAAATTAAGGATCTGGAGATAAGATAATCCTGGATGAGAAAGGCCCTAAATTCAACAAGTGTCCTTATGAAACACAGAAGAGGAGAGACACACAGAGATGCCACGGGAAAATAGAGGCAGAGACAGGAGGGATGTGGTCACAAGCCCAGGGACACCTGAAACCCTCTCAGGCTGGATGAAGCCCAAAGGACCCTGCCCTGGAGCCTCTGAAGGAAGCACAGCCTTACCAACACCTTGACCTCAGGCTCTTGGTCTCCAGAGCCAGGAAAGGATAAACTTCCGTTGTTTTAAACCCCCACCCCCACTTGTGGCTATCTCTTACAGCAACCCTAGGAAATCCGTACACCAAATTAGAGGGTCTTCACAGAGATCACTCGGAGCCTGGTGAGTGTTCTTTGGAACAGAAGAGCTGAAGTGGATCATCCCGCGTTTGACGTGTACTGAGACATCTGAAAGCAGGGCCTGGGCTCACAGATGAAGGCAGGGAGGCAGAGAAAGGCTGAGCCATTTGTGTTCTCTTGTGACCTGGAGTACAGAGAGGGAGTCTACACCAGACAGCATCAACCTGGAGCCCTTTTAAGACCTGCCCAAGAAGACTGGCTACATGAAGAGGCAGCTAATCCCAAGAGAAGTTTCCAGTAGGGCCTGAGCTGCAGCCAGAGACTTGAACACTAGATGAGCTTGGGCATTTCACTATTACACTGATGCTTCACTAAACACCCTACTGACCCATTAGCAGTATCTGATGGATCACTGATCCCTGATTCCAGAACAGCCCACTCTACTGGTTTCCCACCTACCTCACTGGCTGTTTCCTCAGGTTTTCATTGGCCCATCCTCATCAACCCAGCCCTTCATGTGGTCATGCCCTAGGACTCTGTCCTGGGACCTTTTCTCTATAATTTCAGTCACTCCANGAACAGCCCACTCTACTGGTTTCCCACCTACCTCACTGGCTGTTTCCTCAGGTTTTCATTGGCCCATCCTCATCAACCCAGCCCTTCATGTGGTCATGCCCTAGGACTCTGTCCTGGGACCTTTTCTCTATAATTTCAGTCACTCCAGTACTAATTCCATCCAGACTTAATACTGTAGCCCTCATCTTAATGCTAATGATGCCCCAAATCAGAACTCTTTCCTGAACGCCCAACTCACATATCAAATGCCAGATCTCCACTTGGATATCCAGTCATCCTTTCAAAACTAACCTCGGTAAACTACACTCCTGATCATCCCCAGAGGCCAGTTCCATTCATGGTCTTCCTTGTTACCAGTAGATGGCTAACCCATGCTCTAGTTGGCAGGACAAAACCTTCAAGTCCTTCTTGAGTCCCATCTGTCTCACAGCTCACGTCGGATTCATCAGGAAATCCTGTCAAGATGTATTTTAGAGTCTATTTGATGACACTTAGCAGGTAATGGTACTATTTTACATGTGATAGTGCTGGTGTGGTTGTGTTTCTTTCAAAGTCATGTCTTAGAGATGCACACGGAAATTTTTACTGAAAGAAATCACATGGCGTCTGGGATTTGGTTCTAAATAATGGGTGAACTGCTAGGTATCTACCTGAAAGAAATGAAAACTCATGTCCGCACAGGAATGTTGATAGCAGCATTACTCCAAACAGCCACAGTGAAAATGACCCAGATGTTTATCAACTGATGAATAGACAAAATCTAGTACATTCCCATGCTGCAACATTGTGCTAATAAAAAGAAACAACTCAAAAAGACCACATATTATGATTCTATTTACATGAAATGTCCAGAATAGGACAGAAAGACTAGTGGATGCTTAGAGCAGGGGTAGATGGGGTGGTGAGAGTGATGGCTGAAGTTCATGGGTTTTCTTTTTGGAGTGATGAAAATGTTCTAGAATTAATGGTGATAGTTGTGCAAGTCTGTGAATGCACTGAAAAACCAGTGAACTGTATACTTTAAATGGGTAATTTGCGAGGTATGTGAATTATATGTCAACAAAGCTGTTTTTGAGGAGTATGAATTAAAAATATCTACAAGTTGATAACTGTTGAAGCTGGAAAGTGAGTACATTCAATTTTCTACGTCTTTGAAATTTTACACAATAAAATGATAAGAGCAACAGCACTATTCACGTAATTATTGTAATAACCTCCTAAAAGTCACCCGGCTCCTACACGTGCCACCCCCATAGTCAGTTCTCCCCACCGCGCCAGACCAGTCAGCCTGAAAGGTGATTCTGATCACATCCCTCCTCTGCTGGGATCGCTACCATGGTTCCTCATTGCCGATAGCTTAAAACCCAAAGTCCCTACCACCACCTACAAAGCCGTGCACTATCTGTTCTCCCATTAAAGTGAAAGTCGCTCAGCTGTGTCCAAATCTTTGCGACCCCATGGACTGTCCATGGAATTCTTCAGGCCAGACTATTGGAGTGGGTAGCCTTTCCCTTCTCCAGGGGATCTTCCCAACCCAGGGATCGAACCCAGGTCTCCCACATTGCAGGCGGATTCTTTACCAGCTGAGCCACCAGAGAAGCCCAAGATTACTGGAGTATGGTAGCCTATCTCTTCTCCAGCGGATCTTCCCGACCCAGGAATCAAACCAGCTCCCACTCTAAGTATTCCCTCGCTCTCTCTACTCCAGGTATAGAGGCCTCGTTACTGAGTTCCTCGAACATGTCAGGATGGCCCATTCATCCTCAAGTCACAGAAATGATACAAGGTCCGGGAGACATTCATCGTTTTGCAAAGGAGCAAAATGATGCACATGAGGTAAGATACTTAGCTGGCAAGTCATATTTGACGCCTTTTTAAAGAACTTTAACCTGAAATGCACAGATGATGAACAGAAAATGTCTCTGAGCTAGAAGAGTCATTCACAAACTAGGGGTGTGGTCAGACTCGGCGCTGGCGGGGGAAAGAGAGGCGGAAACAAACCCGCTCGCCGCCAAAGTAACCTGAGTCCTCAATCGGCCTGCCTCCGCTGGTGCTATGGAAGTGCGCAGCAGAACCCGGCTGGACCGAACAGGAGGGGGAAGCCTGGTCATCCGGGGAGGAGATGTAGGAGGCGGCAGAACGCCCACCAATGGTACCGTCTTCGGAAGAGGGCCACACCTGTCAGCTGAGTCGGTCCGACGTGAGAAGGGCGGGAACGGCGGGTCCCGAGCGTTCTTCGGACCCCCGGCGCTCCGAGAAAATCCGAGTTCCGCTGTAGCCCTTCCCTTCTCCCTCTGCCAACTTCTCACTTCCGGCTTCCGGTGTGTAAGCTGTGGGATCCGGAAGTAAATGGCTTAGGTCCCGCCCCTGACTGGCCGGCCGGCGGAAGGTGCGAGAGGCTGCCCAAAGCGGAAACCTGAACCCGCCAGCCTTGGTTGGCCCGCGGGGCATTCCCCAGTAATTAGCGTCGCGACCTGCATTCCCCCTTGTCATTCCGGCAGGGCCGTCCCCCTTCCTGCTAGGGTTGGAACCACAACGAGGCTGTTATCTAATAGGGCTGATTTGACCTGCTCCAGCGACCGGTCCAGCGAGGGGACAGAGCTGCAGAAGACCCCACCCACCAACAGGGTCGAAGGGCAGGGTCAAGCAGCTGGCGGAAGTGGAGGCCCGCGCAAGCTCGCAGGACCTCCCCGGGGCCCTACGCCGACAGCCGGACTCTAGGGGCGGGGCCGGGCCAGGGATGGGGACGCGGGCGNTCCCTCAAAGGCTGATGAGTCATGAGCCCCGTGGCCCAGGAGGGAGGCCAGGCAGATCTTGCCTCGAGGGGGATAAAGCCCACCCCTGCCGGCCTCCCAACTTCTACTGTCACGTGTTCCGCCCTAACACCCTTCGAGACCAAGGGCTCATCAAACGAGACTTGAGATAAGATCGGGGTGCTGGCAGGCCAGATGCAGATGGCTGGAAATCTGCAGTAGGCCCTGCTCCTGCTGCTAAGTCATCACGTGGCCCCAGACTCCTCCAGACCCCACGAGCACTGTGCTCTTGGCCCACGTTACCTTCGGCAGTGCATCCAGGCCCAGGCTGCTGGGTAGGGAGGCCTCCTAGGCCTCTGCGCCCCCACCCCCGTCTGGGTCCTACCTCACTCCTCCCTTGGGCGAGTGACTCAGGCCGCTGGTGGCAGGACTGAGCTGAACAAGGCGAGCAGGTTCCACCCCTTGCTAATCCCAAAGGGACCGGTGAGGGCAGTCGGGTGTAGGGCACCATGACTCAGCAGACAGGACACTAGCCCACTGGAATTTGACCAGANTGGGCGAGTGACTCAGGCCGCTGGTGGCAGGACTGAGCTGAACAAGGCGAGCAGGTTCCACCCCTTGCTAATCCCAAAGGGACCGGTGAGGGCAGTCGGGTGTAGGGCACCATGACTCAGCAGACAGGACACTAGCCCACTGGAATTTGACCAGAAGCAAACATTCCTCTGGGCCAGGAGGTGCCCACCGACAGAGGACTGATGGCTTCTCCTGCTGGAGCCCCGCAACAGGAGGGGGGCAGTGGAAAGCGGGCACTGCTGGGCACTAGGAGGAGGGGGGCCACGGGTTGCAGCTGGGCTCCAGGGAGACCCCAGCTGGGGATCAGTGACTGACCTTGAGGCGCTGTTATCTCCGGGCTTCCCAGGGAAGGTGGCCGGCAGGAGGGGGCCGTGCTCCAGAGCCTTCAGCAATCAGTTCTGAGTGGCTGGCAGACAGAGGGCAGGGGCTGCAACACAGGGCACCCTGGTTTGGGAACCACCCACTGGAGCACTCCGGGTTCCGCTAGAGCCCAGAGGTGGCAGAGAGACACTGGCCCGTGTGGGCTGGGCATTAGCCAAGACCTGGGCCAGAACAGACACATGGACTTGTCAACGTGCAGATGTTGGCTCAGCCCAGGAGATGGAGGATGAAGCCGCAAATGGGGATTGAGCATGCTAGCCTCAAAAGTAGCCCCCCCTCGCCCCCAGCCAGGGGAGGACTCGCCCACCTGGTAGCTCCCCAACTACTGTCCTCATGGCCCGTCTAGGGGTGCGGACTGCAATCAGTTCTGGTCCTGCGGCTCCTCTCTGCAACAGTACACAGATGTGACTGCGTCCAGTGCTGACGTGACTCCTAAAGGGTCATTTTCCCTGAAGACTCAGGTCCTCACCCCTGGAGGTGGTTTTCCTGCCCAGGGCGAGTCTAGCAGCTCTGCCCAGCAGCCCTCACTGATGACAGGGTAGGGGGCATAAGAGGGTACCTGCTCTTCACTCAGGCCATGCCCAGGCTCGCCACCTCTTCCACCCAGAATGGAGAATTCCTTTGTCAGATCACCAAAAGCAAGCAGGTAGCCATGGCTATGGCCGGAGAAGGCAATGGCACCCCACTCCAGTACTCTTGCCTGGAAAATTACATGGACAGGGGAGCCTGGTAGGCTGCGGTCCATGGGGTCACGAAGAGTCGGACACGAATGAGTGACTTCCCTTTCACTTTTCACTTTCTTGCATTGGAGAAGGAAATGGCAACCCAGTCCAGTATTCTTGCCTGGAGAATCCCTGGGACGGGGGAGCCTGGTTGGCTGCCATCTATGGGGTCACACAGAATCGGACACGACTGAAGTGACTTAGCAGCAGCAGCAGCCGTGGCTATGGCAGCTAAACCGGCCTGGAGAGAAGGGACTGGGTGACTTCGTGGGATGACAATGTTGTTGCTCACAGTTGCTGTGTCTTCACACACTTGCCATTATCTTGGAAAGTTTCACATGGTCAACAGCAAGCATGATGGGCGGCCAGGGCCGCCTGCCGTCTGCCCAGTTGTTGTTTTCAGTCTTTTTATTTGTAGGCAACATTCACATACATCGAAAGACATCTCTGTCGAATCAGTTCTGACCTTTATAACCAGAGACAACGTTTCCATCTCCCCAGCCAGTCCACCTTCTGCTCTGGACTCTCACTTCTGTCACTGTGGCTGCTTTGCCTTTTCTAAAGCTTCCCTTAAATGAACTCAGGATGTGAGTCGTGTGTGTCCAGCATTCTGGTTCTGAGAATTGCTTGTGTTGAGTAGGCCACTGGCTCATCCCTTTTTTCTTGGTTTGTAATCTTTGTTCTTGCCCCCTGCGTGGCTTGCAGGATCTTAGTTCCCCTACCAGGGATCAAACCCACAACCCCGCTGTGGTGGAGTCCTAACCAGTGGACCACCAGGGAATTCCCCTGGCTCATCCCTTGGTGTTGCTGAGTGGGTGCCCCACTGTGTGGATATCCAGCTTGTCCATCCCCTGTTGATGGCCTTTCACTGTGTCCCAGCTCAGGGCTATTGGGAATTATGGCTGCTGTGAACCTTGGTGCAAGTGTTTGTTCTACACCACCTCCAACACCAGATGGGGTTAGTTTTTTCAGATTACAACCTTCTGGTGAAGGTCAAGCTGGATCTCATTGTGGTTTAATTTGTATTTTTGTGGCAACTGGTCATCTTGACCACTTTCTTGTGTGTTAAGTAACCATTGATTTTTCTTGTTGTGAAGTATGTGGTCAAGCCTTTACCGATCTTGAATTCTTTTCTTGTTTTGTTGTAGAGTGGGGTTTTTTCGTTTTAATTGACCTTTTTAACCACGTTCAAGTGTACTAACCAGTGGCATTTAACACATTTCACAATATCGAGGGGAGTGGGCTATATACTCTAGATACTACATCTGGTGAATGTTTTCTCCCAGTCTGTGGCTTATCTATTCATCTTGTTTTTTTTCCCCAATTCATCTTCTTAATAGTGTCTTATGATGACCAGGAGTTTCTAATTTTGCTCAAGCCTTCATTCATCCATTTTTCTAGTTACTGCGCTCTGTGTCCTAGCTAAGAAATCTGTTTCTACTCCCATCTATTAACTTTTTCAAACCTAAAATCTTATTAATTGTAATAATCTGCATAAAGCTTGGTTTCAAGTGGTTTTCTTTTTTTAAATGGACAGGTGGTCAGCTAGAGACCAGGCCTGCGTGACACTTCCTTCCCCACCTTGTCGTGTGTCTTGTTCTCTGCCTGCTGCTGGCGGGGCTTCTGGTAGGGTGTTCAGTAAAGAGCCGAAGACAGGCCCTCTTTTCTTGCTCCCGGTTGTTGAAAGAGGATTATTTCAACCTTTCCCTACAACATATGATGTTGGTGGAGTTTTTAACAGGGTCTGCTTAGCAAGGTGAGCAAGTTCCCTTTTATGCCTAGTCTGAGAAGAGGTCCTATCATGCTAGGTGTTGAAATTTTCTGGAACATCTAATCTCCATCTGGTGAGTTTTAACAAGGTACCTAGATTAAAAACTCTAAAGGAGTAGACATATGGCTTAGAGTTTTTTTCCTCTAATCTGTTCATGTAGTGAATGTTAATGATTGTTTTTTTCTTTTCAGTATCAAACCAAGCTTTCACTTGCAGGATGATCCCAACTTAGTTTGGACATACTCCATGTTTGACGTTGCAGGGTTGGGTTTGCTGGTAACTCCTGCAAAATTGTTTGCACTTGTATCTGTGTTCATGGATGAGACAGGCTTGGGACCACCTGTATGCATTTCTCAGACTCTCTGGCCGCAGGGTCCTGGGGCCACCACAACACTCCCCGAATGGCAATCTCCATGGCATTTTGTGAGACCTGTTGGCAGAGCTGTCTCTGTCAGGGACGGTTGTCAGGGGCCAGGCTGGGCTTGCTGGGAAGGGTGTGAACGCCATCCTGTCTCCTTAATGACCATTGCCTCCCCAGGTCACTCAGTCCATTGTGATATGTTGGAATTTTCCAGAAAAGTGTCCATTTCATGTAACTTATCAGATGTGGGATAAGGTCATTCACAAAACCCTCTGTGGTCTTTCCTATCAGTAGTTTTGTCCCACTGCCCCCATGATCCTTGGTGCCTTGTTAAAAAGCAATCTTTCCCAGGGGACTGTTTGAATTAATTTAATTATTGGTCTTTTTCAAATACCAAGATGGGGCTTTGTTGAACTGTTCTTTTGGCTTGTTTTCCATTTTATTCATTTTTACTTTGCAGTGTTTCCTGCCTTGTGATTTGTTTGGCTTTTAAATTCTGCTGTCCTTTTTCTAGGGCTTCCCTGTTGGCTCAGTAGTAAAGAATCTGCCTGCAATGCAGGAGACTCGGGTACAATCCCTGAGCCAGGAAGATCTCCTGGAGGAGGTAACGGCTACCCACTCCAGTATTCTTGCCTGGAGCATTCCATGGACAGTAGGGCCTAACAGGCTGCAGTCCGTGGGGTCGCAAAGAGTCAGACATGACCGAGCAACGATGGATGGTCCTTTTTCGAACTTTTTCAGCTGAATGCTGAGTTCATCAGCTTCAAGCCATTCTTTTTTTTGCTAACATAAGCATTTAAAGTCATGCCTCAGTTTTGTCGCGTGCTACTTCCAATGCCATTCAGTTCCAGTGAGTCTAGGGTTTTCTTTAGCCCATGAGCTCTTTAGAAGCGGGCTTCTTGTGTTGGCTTTGGTTTTGCCCATTCAACCACAAGACAAGTCTCTGGATCGTGGGACCAGCGGGTTAATAGAGTACCTCCTGGCCAGCGTGAGGTCTCTTTGCCTTAAGGGGCCCCCCAGCAATGTGCGGGCACTCCAGGCCAGGGTCAAGGGCTAGACTGGGCCCCAGTTCAAGTGGCTCAGTCTGTACACCGGGCAGGACAAACGTGCACAGGTCTCCCCCGTGGGGGTGATCTGGGGCGTGTCCTCAGCTCCTAACCACACCTGTTTCTCTGTCGCAGGGGGACCTGGCCAAGAAGAAGATCTACCCCACCATCTGGTANTCTGTGAATGTCAGTTCAAGGCTGGGAGCAGAGGAGGGCACTTATACAGTCAAGGCAGAAGGCGAGAGTGAGAAAAGGGTATGGATACAGGATTTGGGGATTTCCCAGTGTCATTCTGCAATGTTTTCACTTGCCACACTGTATGAATGGAGGGATCATTTGCTGAAAAACAAAATACTGGAAGAATAGAGTTTGCTTATTTGGGGTAGAAGAGAGAAGGTGAGTTCTGTTTTAATATTTAGTTTGAGACACCTGTGAAGTATCCAAATATCAATAGTAAAGTAGCAGTTGGCTATATAGATATGGCTCAAAAGACAGGATAGAGCCAGAGATAAACGTTAAGGACAAGGAGCATGGATGACATGATCCGGGAAGAGTCCATGGAAGGAGGTGAGAAGGCCTTGTGGGACAGAAGCTAGGACAAGCCCAGGTCTTCAGGGCAGTCTTGGAGGACAAGAAGGATGAGGAGCATCCTATGGGCTTCCAGGGTGCCAGCCTAGAAGGGTTTCTGTGGGAGGGCTTCAGCCTGGAAACAATGAGAGCCCACAGGTAACCCCGGGGCACTGACCCCAAGAAGGTCCTGGGCCAGGGGCCTTGGTGATAGACTGTCCTATGGGGCTGATGGAAGCCCGAGGAGAGAGGAGGCGATCGGAAGACAGAGGGACCAGGAGGGAAGTCTATGCAAGGAGGGAGGAGCCAGCATATGCTACTCTGGAGGGACCTGAGAGGAGGGGAAGGGAGTGGACGGAGGCCAGCAGCCGGCTGGGGACATGATCCCCAAAGAGGACTGTCCTCCTGTATCTTTGGAGGACGGGAGATGTTGACTATAGATGACCAAGAGTAAGACAGAGTGAGCTATTCCAAGAACCCCAGGCAGGGTGGGGAGCTGAGCGCCCAGCTCACAGCAGGGGAAAGGAGGGCTGCCTGGCCTTCTAAAGTAAGAGCCTTCTCCTCCATCATTGCAGGAGAAAGGACAGGATGGCGGGGATTCAAATGCACGGGGACCTCAGGGGTTAGGGGACTTCTCCATCAGCACGGGAAGGGAGCAAAGCCCTCTTGAGCAGGGGCTCTGGAAGGCCCCTCCACACCGCCAGGGAGAACCAAGAGCCTTCCAGGTGCAGCAGCCTTTCCTCCTTCACCCACCAGGAGCTGATCCCCGTCTCGTGCCTAGTGGCCAGCCGCAGGTCCCCCCCGCCCCCGCTCCCGTTCTCCTATCCCTTCCTCCCCAGCGGATAAGGAGATCCACTTATGAGAAGGACTGGGGTTGTCTGGGAGCTTGCTGCCCTCAGAGGTGGCCTAGCTCACATCTGTCCTGCCTCCAGGCCCCCTTCGCATCGTGGCCCTGGTCATCACCGTGGCTGTCACCTGGATCGTAGTCAGCATCCTCCTTGGTGGCCTTGGCTTTCCTCGGATCCAGCAACTCTTCGCCAGTGAGTGTGGGACTTTCCCTCACCCTGCTACAAGGGTCGCTGGCAGCAGGCACCCGGACCTGTGGGCTGAGGCTCAGGATGGGGCTGGCAGTGGTCTGGTTTGTCTGTCTCCTCCTGATGGGACACCGGGAGCTGTCCTTGCTGGTCTGCCTCTTGGTATCCAGCACACCCTAACCCTTACCACCCAGTTGCTTTGACTGGATACACCAATCCCCACTCATTAGAATTCATTCAGTTCAGTTAGAGTCACTGGGGCCTGAGTGGGGGGCAGGGGGGCTTCAGCTGAATCTTGGGGGTGATGCCCTCATTGGTCCCCAGAGGCTTTCCACTGGGTTCTGAGATGGGGAGGGAACTTGACCCCTTCTTGCCAGGGACACCTCATCTCTAAAGACATTTTACAAGTCCCATCTACCCTTTCCTGGAACAGAGAGCTTTGCATGTGAACGTTTAGACTTGCCCAGGAATGTATGTGCCAGGGTCAGCCTGGCGTAGCCCCTGGCCCCTGATCCTGGCTTGCCCTCCACATTAACTTCCTGGTACAGGACCAGGCTGCCCTACTAACAGAAACAACTCTCTGTACCCACAGGGCAAGAGAACTCAGTGACTGCAGGTAAGGTTCCTGTCACCTCACTGCTCCTGCAGTGTGCCTGCCCCCTCCGACCACCTTTGTGACAGCCATGCTTGTACCCAGCCCACCAGGTTTCTCTTCTCCATTTACCCCTCCCCATACTATAGCCCACTGGAGCTGCTTGCATGCTAGGAATCCAGAGAACAAGTTATCTCCTTCCAGAATACCTAGGGAGCCAGGCATAGGATAGACATCGCCATTCTGAAAGGGAGGAATTGTAAGGAATAAAGAGGTCATCAGTCTCAAGCAAGTCCAAATCCCAGCAGGGCAGATCCATTCCATTTCAAAGCCTAAGAAGAATCCCTGGGCCTTTGAGGGGGTGGAGGTTGGCGGGGCTCTGGAATATAGGGGACGATCTTACCCTCCCTCTGGGTCCAAGCCAACTGTGGCCTCTGCAACTATTGATCTGCCCTTGGAATTATCCTTCCTCCCTTCCATCCTTTGTCTGTCTCTCTCAGTCCAGCCTGGAAATGTTCCTACTTGTATACAAATCTCAAAAACCATGTTGATCTCCTTTGGAATTCATGAGGGTCTAAGCTATAGACAATAGAGTCCTCCAGATCATTCCTGGATAACGTCATCTCTCTTTCTCCTGGCTTCTGCTGACACAGCTGAGTGGGTCCACAAGTCACCTGCCTAGCTCTTAACAAACAGTTGTCCAGCCGCACCCTGGGTGTTGTCTCTTGAGCTTGCCCTTCTCTCTCTCTCTCTCTTTTTTTTTTTTTTTTTTTTTTTTGCAATATGGTTAGGCTGAGAATTTTCCAGACCTTCACATTCTGGTTCTTTCATGCTTAACTGGCCTGTCTTCCCTCCCATGTTATTGTGAGCAACAAGGAGAAATCCTCAACACTCTGCTTAGAAATCTCCAAGTTCAGCCTTCATGAGTTGTACCTTCCACAAAACACTAGAACACAATTTGGCCAAGTTCCTTGCCACTTGATGACAAGGGTGGCCTTTTGGCCAGTGTCCCAGAACACATTCCTCATTTCTGTCAGAGAGCTCACCAGAAGCACCTTTAGCATTCACTTTTCTAGTGACATTCTGGCCACAGTGATGTGTGTATTCTCCATGAGGGTAGCAGCTTTCTCTACTGTTCTCCCTTCTTTCTGAGCCCTTAGCAGAATTACCTCCAATGGCTGAATGTCTACTAACAGTCTCTTCAAGGCAATCTAGACCTTTTCTAAGAAGTACCTCAGAATCCTACACCCTCTACCCATTACCCGGTTGGAAAGCCATTTCCACATTTTGAGAGATTTTTTACAGTAGCACCCCACTTCCTGGTCTCAAACTCTGTATCAATTTCCTGGGGTGGCCACACCAAAATGGCAGAAACTGGGTGGCTTAAACAGTAGAAGGATATTCTTTCTGTTCCAGAAGCTCCAAGTCTGAGATCTAGGTATTAAAAGGCTACTCTCATCCCAGAGGCTCCCGGGGAGGCTCCTTCTGGCATCTTCCAGCTTCTGGTAGCCCCAGGTGGCCCCTGGCTTGTGACTTCATCCCTTCTGTCTCGGCACCCATCTTCACATGGCCTTCTCCTCTACGTCTGTGTCATCTGTCTTCTGAGACCACACATCATTAGATTTAAAGTGATTAGTGAAGTCGCTCAATTGTGTTCAACTCTTTGTGACCCCATGGACTGTAGCCTACCAGGCTCCTCTGTCCATGGGATTTTCCAGGCAAGAGTACTGGAGCGGGTGGCCATTTCCTTCTCCAGTCAATAGATTTGGGCCCCCCCCATATTCTAGGGTGATCACCTCTAAATGAATTATAATGTCAGTAACCCTGTTTCCACTGAAGGTCACATTTTGAGGTCCCGGGGCTTCAGAGCCTCTTCTGTGGAAACAATTCACCTTGTAACACACCATCCTCCTGGCGGCTCTCCTACTATCCTCTGTTCTCCCACCAGCTGTTCTCCCACCAGTGGCCAAAGAGCCTCCCTGAGGGTCCCTGACCTCAACCTGAGCCATGTCTCCTCCGCACGCCAGTCCCCTGGTCTGTGATCACTCATTCGTCCCTATGGGCTGGCCTGACCACCCCCTCTCAGGTGTCCAGTGCCCCCAGGGCCAGGAGTCACGCTGGTTATCCCCACAGAGCCGCGGGCCAGGAAGTACAAATGTGGTCTGCCCCAGCCATGCCCTGAGGAGCACCTGGCCTTCCGTGTGGTCAGCGGCGCTGCCAACGTCATTGGACCCAAGATCTGCCTGGAAGACAGGATGTGAGCCTCTCGGGACGGGGCCATGGTGGGGCAGGGAGGGAAGCAGGGGCTGCATGCCGTTGATGGGTCATTGGAAAGCTCTGTCCCCCTGCCAGGCTCATGAGCAGTGTCAAGGACAACGTGGGCCGGGGACTAAACATTGCCCTGGTGAATGGTGAGTTCCCCATGGAGCAGAGACGCAAAGCTGGGTGGCAGCCTGCCACCCTCTGTCCACATGCCCACTCCGGGAAGTCCCAGGGGGCCTGGGGCGGTAGGGGGCAGTGTGTGGGAGCTGAAGGTGCCACAGAAGAGGTGACCCAATGGACAAGATCAAGGTAGCAGTGAAGATCTCGAACTTTCCAGGGATGGGAGGCTGCTGCCTGGGGAGCCCCCGGAGGGCCGCCAATGTCTGGCAGCCTTGGGTGGGTCCTGGCATGGGAACCAGCAGCACGGTGGTGGGCATTCACATGTTGGGGGTGTTGGGGGGAGCTTCTGGAAGGGCTGCTGATCTGGGGGCTCCGGGTGGCATCACCCTGGCAGCTCCTGCAGCAGTGCCCAGTTCTTCCCTCTACCCAGGGGTAAATGGAGACCTCATCGAGGCCCGCGCCTTTGACATGTGGGCGGGAGGTGAGTCAGGCTGCCGTTACCACTTTCTGACTGTGGGTGGAATGACAGCTCCTTTGCTCTGAACGCTGTTCCCTCTGTAGGTTCCCCCAGGCAGCTCAAGTGCTCCCTTGCCTTCAGAAAAGGTGGGGAGAAGGACCGGTATACGGTCAGGGCTTTGGCCCTGGCTTCTTGTTTTCTGGGCTTCCCTGGTGGCTCAAATGGTAAAGCGTCTGCCTGCAATGTGGGATACCTGAGTTCGATCCCTGGGTCAGGAAAATCCCCTGGATAAGGGAAATGGCAACCCACTCCAGTACCCTTGCCTGGAGAAATCCCATGGATGGAGGAACCTGGCGGGCAACAATCCATGGGGTCGCAAAGAGTCGGCCATGACTGAGCAACTTCCCTTTTTCTTTCTTTCCTTACTTGTTTCCTAAACTCTTATATTTCTTCTTATTTGGTTCCTAAACTCACTTGGCAACCTGGTTTGGCATGAATCCCTGGCCCGCTCCCTGCTTTAGTTTCCTCATTTGGAGAACAGGGGTTGGTGAGGGAGGGGTGCTCAGCGGTGGCCAGTGCTCCATGGGACCTGTTCCCCCAGATGTCAACGACCTGCTGAAGTTCATCCGGCCACTTCACGAAGGCACCCTAGTGTTTGTGGCTTCCTACGATGACCCAGCCACCAAGTAAGTGATGGCCGAGGCCTCCTCAGCCTCATCCACCTAGGGTCATGGCTCACCTCTCTTCCTTCTGTGCGGCAGGATGAATGAAGAGACCCGGAAGCTTTTCAGTGATCTGGGCAGCAAGAACGTCAAGGACCTGGCCTTCCGGGACAGCTGGGTGTTTGTGGGGGCCAAGGGTGTACAGAATAAGAGCCCCTTTGAGCAGGTATGGGCACAAAGCCTGGTACCCCTACTGCCTGGCCCAGGACAGTCTGCCCGCCCCTCTGGCCTGCATCCTCCAAGGTCCCCTTCTGTTCATGCCACGGCCTTCCCTGAATTCTGCTCAGCACACCTGCCCCCTGCCCCACGGTGATCCTGGCTCTGCACAAGGAGGGCAGTAACTTTGATCTCTCTTGTCTGGATTTCCCCCTAAAGAACCTTTGAATGGCAAAGCTTTCACATGAGTAAGAGTCACAGTTAAGACACCTCCCTCCTTTACATCTTCAAGATGCTCACCAGACATCTTGGCAGTCGTTTGGTTAAGATTCCATGCTTCCACTGCCAGGGACAGGGGACAAGGGGCATGGGTTCTATCCCTGGTCAGGGAACTGAGATCCCTCATGCCACGTGGTACAGCACCACCCCCACCCCCAAGATTCTCAGTGATGTCCCATCCCTGCCAAACCCAGGACCCCAGTTCAACCTGTACACCCTGCTCCTCAGCTGCCCTCATTGGGAGGCCCTCCACCCCCAAACCCTGTTCCCCTCAACAAGGCAAGGCAAACAGGCCATTCCAGTGGTTTCTGGAAGGCTCCAGCTGCCAAAAGAGCAGCTCGGCTCCCAGACAAGAAATGTCCCTTTGGGCTTCACTCTTGGCACAGCTTTCATGGGCTCCCTGTGGGTAAGGTGAGGGCTGGGACACACCCCGTCCTTCCCTTCCCAGCATGGGCCAGGCCCACCTGAGTTCTGAGAACCTGNACCATCTTGGAGAAGGCAATGGCACCCCACTCCAGTACTCTTGTCTGGAAAATCCCATGGGCAGAGGAGCCTGGTAGGCTGCAGTCCATGTGGTCACAAAGAGTCCAACACGACTGAGTGACTTCACTTTCACTTTTCACTTTCATGCTTTGGAGAAGGAAATGGCAACCCACTCCAGTGCTCTTGCCTGGAGAATCCCAGGGATGGCGGAGCCTAATGGGCTGCCATCTATGGGGTCGCACAGAGTTGGACACGACTAGCAGTGGTAGCAGTGGACCATCTAGTCAGGGCTACGGTTTTTCCAGCAGTCATGTATGGATGTGAGAGTTGGACTATAAAGAAAGCTGAGCGCCAAAGAATTGATGCTTTTGAACTGTGGTGTTAGAGAAGATTCTTGAGAGTCCCTTGGACTGCAAGGAGATCCAACCAGTCTATCCTAAAGGAAATCAGTCCTAAATAGTCATTGGAAGGACTGATGTTGAAGCTGAAACTCCAATACTTTGGCCACCTAATGGGAAAAGCTGACTCGTTGGAAAAGACCCTGATACTGGGAAAGATTGAAAATGGGAGGAGAAGGGGAAGACAGAGGCTGAGATGGTTGGATGGCATCACCGACTCGATGGACCTAAGTCTGAGTAAACTCCGGGAGTTGGTGATGGGCAGGGAGGCCTGGTATGCTGCAGTCCATGGGGTCGCAAAGAGTCGGACACGACTGAGCGACTGAACTGAACTAACAGACTAAGGAAAGCAATAGGTGATGGGAAGAACAGATAAACAATCCTGTCCTTAGGCTGTGGAAAGAACTGCAGTTCTGTTCTCAGGCCTTCCTACTCAAAATGTGGGTCTTAAATACCAGCAACGGCCTGCTTGGGGAACTTGTTAGAAATTCAGAAGCTCCAGCCCTGCACAGAACGATTAAGTTATCATCTATGTTTTAACCAGCTCCNCTGTTCTCAGGCCTTCCTACTCAAAATGTGGGTCTTAAATACCAGCAACGGCCTGCTTGGGGAACTTGTTAGAAATTCAGAAGCTCCAGCCCTGCACAGAACGATTAAGTTATCATCTATGTTTTAACCAGCTCCCCAGGTGATCCTATGTCCAGTCAACACTCATGAGAAAGGAGAGATGCACGGGACACAGAGTCATCTGAAGCTGACCAATCACTGTCTGCAGGCTGTGAGGACAGGTCGTCACAAATCACAGGTTTCGTGAGGAATAAACACACGGAATAGGGATGGACAGAAGCAATCATAGGCTAGAAGAGATGACAGTCAGAGATGATGTGAGAGACAGAGCAGGCACAGGAACAGAATAAATGAGAACTGGCTAATGCAAGGGTATATGGACTTCCTTGGTGGCTCAGCTGGTAAAGAATTTGCCTGCAATGTAAGAGTATACACAAATATTAAAAAAATTTTTTTGAATTGAACATTTCCCCTGGGACTTCCCTGGTCCACATAAGACACCAGGATTTGGCAGTAGGGGGCGCAGTTTCCATCTCTGGTCAAGGAATTAAACTCCTGCTTGCCATGTTGTGGGCTTCCTCAGTGTCTCAGATGGCAAAGAATCTGCCTACCGATGCAAGAGACCCAGGTTCAATCACTGTGTCGGGAAGATACCGTGGTGAAGGGAATGGCAACGCACTCCAGGATTTTTGCTTGGAGAATCCCACAGACAGAGGAGACTGGAGGGCTATAGTTCATGGGGGTGCAAAGAGTTGGACACAACTGAATGACTAACACTTTCACACGCCATGCTGTGCAGCCAAAAAAAAAAAAAANGCGGGCAACAATCCATGGGGTCGCAAAGAGTCGGCCATGACTGAGCAACTTCCCTTTTTCTTTCTTTCCTTACTTGTTTCCTAAACTCTTATATTTCTTCTTATTTGGTTCCTAAACTCACTTGGCAACCTGGTTTGGCATGAATCCCTGGCCCGCTCCCTGCTTTAGTTTCCTCATTTGGAGAACAGGGGTTGGTGAGGGAGGGGTGCTCAGCGGTGGCCAGTGCTCCATGGGACCTGTTCCCCCAGATGTCAACGACCTGCTGAAGTTCATCCGGCCACTTCACGAAGGCACCCTAGTGTTTGTGGCTTCCTACGATGACCCAGCCACCAAGTAAGTGATGGCCGAGGCCTCCTCAGCCTCATCCACCTAGGGTCATGGCTCACCTCTCTTCCTTCTGTGCGGCAGGATGAATGAAGAGACCCGGAAGCTTTTCAGTGATCTGGGCAGCAAGAACGTCAAGGACCTGGCCTTCCGGGACAGCTGGGTGTTTGTGGGGGCCAAGGGTGTACAGAATAAGAGCCCCTTTGAGCAGGTATGGGCACAAAGCCTGGTACCCCTACTGCCTGGCCCAGGACAGTCTGCCCGCCCCTCTGGCCTGCATCCTCCAAGGTCCCCTTCTGTTCATGCCACGGCCTTCCCTGAATTCTGCTCAGCACACCTGCCCCCTGCCCCACGGTGATCCTGGCTCTGCACAAGGAGGGCAGTAACTTTGATCTCTCTTGTCTGGATTTCCCCCTAAAGAACCTTTGAATGGCAAAGCTTTCACATGAGTAAGAGTCACAGTTAAGACACCTCCCTCCTTTACATCTTCAAGATGCTCACCAGACATCTTGGCAGTCGTTTGGTTAAGATTCCATGCTTCCACTGCCAGGGACAGGGGACAAGGGGCATGGGTTCTATCCCTGGTCAGGGAACTGAGATCCCTCATGCCACGTGGTACAGCACCACCCCCACCCCCAAGATTCTCAGTGATGTCCCATCCCTGCCAAACCCAGGACCCCAGTTCAACCTGTACACCCTGCTCCTCAGCTGCCCTCATTGGGAGGCCCTCCACCCCCAAACCCTGTTCCCCTCAACAAGGCAAGGCAAACAGGCCATTCCAGTGGTTTCTGGAAGGCTCCAGCTGCCAAAAGAGCAGCTCGGCTCCCAGACAAGAAATGTCCCTTTGGGCTTCACTCTTGGCACAGCTTTCATGGGCTCCCTGTGGGTAAGGTGAGGGCTGGGACACACCCCGTCCTTCCCTTCCCAGCATGGGCCAGGCCCACCTGAGTTCTGAGAACCTGACCCCCTCCAGCTGTAAGGGGACAGCTGCCGCCATCTTTAACTGAAAACACTGAGGCACTGGCAGACGGGGCTGGGTGCCCAGAGAATGCCTGCTTGGTTGACCCCAGCCCGAGAGGATGGAGGGTCTGTCTGGCCCCGGTGGCCGAGGATGAGTCCATGCCTTCTTCTACCCCACAGCACATGAAGAATAGCAAGCACACCAATAAGTACGAAGGCTGGCCCGAGGCGCTGGAAATGGAGGGCTGCATTCCCAGGAGGCCTGCAGCCAGCTAGGGGCCAGGCTCGCAGATGAAACTGAGTAAGGCTGCGTGTGCCCGGCCCCTGATGAGGCGCCAGCACAGGGCTGAGGCCCCGACCCCATGCCCAGCATGTCAGGGCTTTGAGGTGGTGACCAGCGACCAGACTGTGACCAGTAGTGGGGGCTGCCCAGCGGACCCGTCGCACTTTGTGTCTGCGGGGAACCCCAAGTACCTGTCTCCTTTTCCAAAAGCTGCTCCCCTAGCCCACCCCCAGCCAGGCAAGTCCCAAGCATTTGCAGTCCCAGGTTTGGTAGTGGCTGCCTAGAAGGTTTGGGCCCCATTCAGAACCTCTGCATCCCAGAGTGCCTTGCGGCTTCATGAGCCAGGCCTGTTTCCAGCATGATGCCACCTCCAGGGAGGGGTGGCCACCTTGGAGCCACGCCAGCTGCGTGCTTAAGTTGCAGCCAGATGGAGTGGCAGGTGGCCGCCCCTGTGGTTGGTCAGAGGGCCTGCCTTCTCCATGACCTCTTAATAAACTGGTGGTGCCCAATAGGATGAAGTGTGTTCAGCGGGGGGAGTCAGGGGTGTTGGTGTCCTGGGGGAGGGACACGTTCCCCGAGGCTCAACTGACTCGCCTCCATACCCTTCGTAGTGGCCTGTGTCTCCAGGGCACATGTCGTCCACAGGCCCCTCTGCCCAGTGGGCATCCCTGTAGCCTTGCCCGGAAAGCTGATTCTGGCTGCTGAAAACTGGCTGAATCCCTTGGACACAGGCCTGTAGGGACAGAAGTGGGGATTCAAATCAACCCAGAAGGCTTCCCCCTCCCACCCCGGCTCCCTCAAGAGGTAGTGCGTCTCCCTGCAGTGCTCAGCTTTAGATCCCTTTGAAATCAGGGCATGAGAGATCAAGGTAGGGGGGCTATTTGGCACTTCTCGGAGATCACAGCTCTATTTCCCTGCATTGGGTGAGAACCAGCAAGAAATGATAAGGAGTTTTGCTGGAAAAGTACACAAAGTGGCACAGAAATGGCCTGGTGTCAGGAAAAGGAGGGAAGTCAGTTTGGACTTACCAGGTAGAGGAATCAATTGGGCACCAGCCAGGTCACATTTAGGGTACTGTGGCGGGGGGCAGTGGACGTTTGAGTCCCCCTCTAGGGGTTAAGTGCTGCCAGAATGTGAGCGCATTATCAGAAAATGAAGGTATTTAAGAAGGTGCAGAAGAGAGAGAGTCCTGGGATGGCCCAGGAGGAGAGGCTGTGGCTGTGGGGCCGTGGTCACAGCCATGAAGGGTCAGGGAGTTGCAGACGTGAGGGCAGCCTGTTGGCTTGCCTGGGAGATGGTGATCACACGAGCTGAAGACCAGCCTGACCCTGTGCCAAGAACTTGAGGTGTTTTCATTTTTACATCAACTTTGTTTTTTAGAGTTTTAGGTTCCCAGCAAAGTTGAGCAGAAAGTCCAGAGTTCCCTCATACCCAGCCTCCACTGAAACATCACCACCACCACCCAAAACCCAGGGTGGACATTGGGGTTCCCTCTTGGTGTCGTGCACTCTGTTTGACAAGTGTTCATAACGACAAGTGGTGGTTGAGTCACTAAGTCATGTCTGACTCTTATGACCCCATGGACTGTAGCCTGCTAGGCTTCTCTGTCCATGGGATTCTTTAGGCAAGGATACTGGAGTGGGTTGTCATTTCCTTCTCCAGCGAATCTTTCCGACCCAGGAAATCGAACCCAGGTCTCCTGCATTGCAGGCAGATTCTCTACCAAGTGAGCTACGAGGGAAGATGCAATGACTGAGTACTTACCATTATAGTATTGTCTATGTTATTCATCTTTTTTTAACCTATTATGGACATTTCCAACATCCTCCGAAGTAGAGAATAGTCTGATGGATCTGGATGTACCCATTGGGGCTGCCACAAGGATCAACACGTGGCCAGTGATTCATCTGCATGTATTACCTGCTCAGTCGTCACAGCAACCCCAGTAAGCAAGTGCTGCTGTGACCCCCATTTAGAGAAGAAAAATGGTCCCTGGTATACTTAGGAAAGCTTCCCTGGGGCTGGGAGGTTAGAAGCCAGCTAAATAGGGCTCCACAAAGTTCGTGACTTGCCCCAAATGCAATGCACCTTAGTCAAGGGACGAACTGCAAGGCTGGGAGGTGCCTCTTATCAACCGCTATGTCAGCTGACCTGGCCCAGACCTTCATTGCTTACACCGGATTCACACAGATGGAAGCGGGAGGCAGGCCAGCTTTATTCCCCACATGGCCCAACACAGGCCAGGACGCTGACAATGGGTGGTGTGAAGCCCACCAGACCTTCCAAAGTAGAGGACCATCTTTCTACACCCAGTGGTCCTCCACTGGGGTTTTGTTCCCCAGGCCTACCCTCAGGAGTTAAGACATCCTCAGTTACAGTTACAAGAGCCAGGGTCCCAACCCAACTGGCACATACAAAAATAAAGCCACGATAGCAGGAGGCTGAATTTTCCTGTAACAGACCCCCAACGCCTACGGGTGAATCCAGCTCTAGTCATGTCCTCAGGGCTCTCATATGTTAACTCCCCCTTTTTTTTGTATTCGTGTCTTTTTCAAATGTGCTGACTTCCCGGGCAGGGGGAGCAACCCCAGCAAGAAAGAGTTCCCATCTTCCCAGTCCCTAGGGAACTACCTCTCATTGGTCCAGATTGGATTAGGGGTTTATCTTTGCTTCAATCTGTGTGGTTCTGATTGGCTACCTCTGTGTCATGCACCCCACCGAGGCCAGTATTGGGGTCATCTACATGCAAACCTGTGTACCAAGAGTGGAAGAGAGATGGCCCCTAAAGAAAACTCAGGCACCACAACCTGTAGCTGGGCTTGTAAAAACGCCAGCCAGTTGTCACTACATTTTCCTGATAAATACCAAATGCATCCCATGTTCATGCTTGTATAGAATATGCCTTCCATGCCTGCTAATTTATCACAGTCTTCCTGGAGGCCCCTGCCTGGAGAGCAGGAGGTAAGTCCACCTCTCAGGGTCATCACTGTGCCCTGTTAGTGGGATGGCGGTGGGTCTCCCATCTGAAGTGCCCTGATGTTCTTTTAGCTTTAACTATCATTTGTTCCATCTGTTTTCTTGGTCCAGATGACTTCTCCTTTGGAACTAGATATCCTTGACTCATAGAGACCTTCCTTCTCTTCTGGGGTAAATTATTAATCCTCAAAACTAACTACAGACATTCTTGTTTTTTGTTGTTGTTGTTCAGTCACTAAGTCGTGTCCAACTATTTGTGACCCCATAATTTTAATTTAGCCACCCCTTTTTCCTGGAGGGAAGGCCTCCAAATTCCTTCAGGTGAGACACCCCCCCCACCAGCCCCCTCTGGCTTTTCAGGGAAGGCTGGAGAGACTAACGATAACGGGGAGCAGCCTTCTAACTACATTTGTTCTCCTTGACCCCTGACATGAATTCTCATCCAGTTGGGAATATAAAAATGAAGGGTTCCTCAAGGGTGAACACATTGTTTAGGTTTTCCATCCCCAGTGTTCAGCTGATCCATCCCCCTTCTCTCTCTGGCCACTTTTACCCCATCCTCAGACAACGACAGCACCACTGCTCCTTTGCAAAATTGCAGTCTTCAACCCAGCATGTGCCTTCTCACCTGTGCCACCCTGCTTCCATCAGGACCTCTCAATCCCATTTGAGAGGGACAGTACAGACTTTCTGGGATACTAAGTCAACACACACAAAAGGCTTATGTCTTAACTGAGACTAAAGAACAGCTTAGAGCTACAGCTCTGAATGTTTCTTGATCACTGACATAAACCCTCTTGAGTGTGCACCCCTCCATGTGTGTCTATCTGCTTACACATCACATGAATGTACTAATCTGAACTTTTTAACACACATACACAAATACAGTTCTCAATAAATAAGGCTAAATTAAAATAGGTTTTTATTTAGATGATTACAGTTATTATTGGGAAAATAAATAAAAATAGATATGCTACAGGTCTTTTTGGACATTCTCTAAGATGTATCTTAGGAACCTTCTTGGGGCAAGAACCTGCAACTTTGGGCACCACTGNTAAATTAAAATAGGTTTTTATTTAGATGATTACAGTTATTATTGGGAAAATAAATAAAAATAGATATGCTACAGGTCTTTTTGGACATTCTCTAAGATGTATCTTAGGAACCTTCTTGGGGCAAGAACCTGCAACTTTGGGCACCACTGGCCTCCATCACAGCCCTGACAAGAGGTTCTTCCAGAGCAGTGGGTAGCTATTGTCCCGCTGCCTGACTGCGGCTGCCCAGCAACCTTTGAGAACATACAAATCTCCTTTGAGAATATACAAACCTCCTTTGATTCTACACTTGTTCACTGTCTTCTCACATCCACGTTCTACACCTCACCACCTTTTTGCCCTTCTTTATGCCATGTGTTTGCATTTCTTCTCCGTGAAACCTTAGGACCTTGCTGGTGGCCCCAAATAGTTTTGAAACCTCCGGACCCTGCTGGTGGCCCCAAATAGTTTTGAAACCTTCAAAAATCCACTGATCTTTCACAGGGTGGAAATAGGCGCTCGGTCATTGCTTGAATGTAGGAAGGTGGAACATGGCCGCGACTGGGTCCCAGAGTCTGGGTCCGTCAGAGTCGGCCCTCTGGCCACAGGGCTAGCGCCCAGGGCAGGCACGTGACAGAAACCCTGATTCCCGAGTCCCGCCACTAAGCAGCAGCTCCCGGGCGTCCTGGCTTGGCTAAGGGCTAAGCATGTCTCCCACCGCCCCCAGAGGTCGCAGCGTGGTTGGGAAGAAGTAGGGTGCCTACCGGTGCGGGTCGCCCTGGCAGCGACCACAGAAGACTGGGATACGCGTCTCACTAGCCACGCGAGATAGCGCCCAGCGCCGACCCACCGCGACCCGGAAGGCGGCCAGACCTGCGCGCACGCACGCAGACTCGTCGCTCCCGTTTTACGTCACATCCGGTCTAGGCCCGCCCGGACGGTGAGAGGTGAGGGGACCGCCGTCGGGTAGGCGGGGCGGGAGTGTGGGGCGGAGGCGGAGGCGGTGCTTCGTCGGGCTCGGGGCGGAGCCCCGGCTGGCAGTGCTCGCGGGCGTCCGCCGGCCCTGCAGGCGCTGGCTCAGGCGCCGACTTTCCGGGCCGCCGAGGCAGGTGAGAGCCTCAGGCCAGAAGGGCGGTTGGAAGGCGGCTCCTGGCTCTGGCCAGTTTCCTCCTTCGTTTGCTGTGGCGGCCGGGCGCCACGGAGAAGGGTCGCCGCCGGGCGTTCGTGAAGCCGCGGGGACCGGGAGTGGCGTGAGGTATCCCGGGGCCGCCCGGGTGGATCTCCGGCCTGCCGGCTGCAGGGCGCTCCTCTCTCCCTCCCCAATTTCTGCCCGAGCTCTGATCCGCCCTGTCCGACAACTTCCGGACTCCCAGGTAGGGAGGAGCCCCGGG
>SJYV01005784.1:76794-112931 GCA_006410875.1 Neotragus pygmaeus | reverse complement strand
AGGGAAAGTTTCAAAATAAAAGAAAAAGGTATGACAGATTGTCAATACCCTAGCTGAGTAAATGTACATACAAAATTACAAGTGTTTACTTAATTGAAAATTAAAGGAAATCTCACCCTAAAAATTGAAAAGTCTCTTTTATTGCATATGCAGCTAAATAAAAGAGGAAAAAAAACGACCGCATGATAAAAATACCTTTTAGTAATGTTGACTCTAAATAAAGGGCTTCTAGAGGGAAACTTGCATTTCTTTGTGTCTTTGAAATGTAAATATTGTAACGGAGTGTGTGTGTGTGTGTGTGTCTGTGTGTCTGTGTGCGCGTATGTATGCATGCGTTTTGGAAACTTTACTTTTGCCATATTATTTTTTGAAAGTAAACTCACAGGATACTCACTGGGTATGTTACATTCTCACTCTTATGGGAAGCCTCATGTCTTAGAGGATTGAATCATATTGATAAATAGTTTACTGATGGCCAAATGATGGTTCATCTTAAAACTGGACAAGCTAACAAACTGGTGAAATCTAGAGTGCTCTTATTATAAACAGCTCTTTTATTGCTAACAATAAAACAAAAATTCAAAATGCTACTGCTGCTAAGTCGCTTCAGTCGTGTCCAACTCTGTGTGACCCCCATAGACGGCAGCTCACCAGGCTCCCCCATCCCTGGGATTTTCCAGGCAAGAACACTGGAGTGGGTTGCCATTTCCTTCTCCAGTGCATGAAACTGAAAAGTGAAAGTGAAGTCACTCAGTCGTGTCCAACTCTTAGCGACCCGATGGACTGCAGCCTACCAGGCTCCTCCATCCATGGGATTTTCCAGGCAAGAGTACAGGAGTGGGGTACCATTGCCTTCTCCGAAAATTCAAAATAAAGATAAATGTAATAATGAACCTAATAATGAGTTCCAAAGTAGGGACTCTCTCTTATTGGCTGACAATGGCTTCCTCAGACAACTGAGAAATAGGAGTGGTGGAAAGTGAAAGTGTTAGTCTTTCAGTTGTGTCTGACTCTTTGCGACCCCCTGGACTGTAGCCTGCCAGGGTCCTCTGTCCATAGAACCCCCCAAGCAAGAATACTGGAGTGAGTTTCCATTTCCTTCTCCAGGGGAATCTTCCTTACGTAGGGGTCAAACTAACCAACAATGAAACAAAAATCAAAATAAAAGTAAATTTAATAACCTAATAATGAGCCCAAAGTAGGGACTCTCTCTTATTGGCTGGCAATGACTTTCTCAGACAACTGAGAAACAGGAGTGGTGGAAAGTGATCAAAATTGATGAAAATTTTCATCTGATAATGAACATAAGAACTTATTTTGTTTAAAAGAAGTAAGAGAGACTGGTTTAGGAAGTTTCATTTGTGGTCTTCACTCCTCTTTAATGGATCTTACAAATAAAAAGAGGTTTAGAATAATTAATTTTAACAAGAAAAATTCATACTTACAACAGGTTGGAAATTTTAAAATGAATTATCTCAAATGAATAAAGAAGTCTTTAGATGGTTATTGAAAATGAGATTAATAAAATAGATATTTATATGATTAAAATAAGATTTTATATTACTACCATACCTAAGGTTTAATGAGCCATAAGGGACCATGGATCATAGTTTTCTTGTGGCAAAGCGACTTGCATAACTTGTGTAACTCAGTGAAACTGTGAGCCGTGTCATACAGGGCTGCCCAAGACAGACGGGTCATAGTGAAGAGCTCTGATAAAATAAGGAGAAGGAAATGGCAACCCACTCTAGTATTTGTACCAAGAGAAGCCCATGGGCAGTATAAAGGAACAAAAGATATGACAACAGAAAATGAGCCCCGGGTTGGAAGGTGTCCAATATGATTCTGGGAAAGAATTGAGAGCAATTACTAATAACCCCAGGAAGAATGAAGTCAAGAGATATGCAGAATAACAGGCAAATGTGGCCTTGGAGTTCAAAATAAAGTAAGGCAAAGGCTAAAATTTTGTCAAGAGAACACGCTGGTCATTGTAAGCTCCCTTTTCCAACTACACAAGAAACAACTCTACACATGGGCATAACCAGATGGCCAAATCAAAATCAGACCAATTATGTTCTTTTCAGCCAAAGATGGATAAGCCCAATACACAAAGTAAAAATAACACCTGTGGCTGACTGGCTCAGAACCTGAGCTCCTTATTGCAAAGGTCAGACTTAAATTGAAGAAAGAAGGGAAAACCACTAGCCATTCAGATATGATCAAAATGATCTCTCTTATACAGTGGAGGTGACTAATAAACTCAAAGAACTAGATCTGGTAGTCAGAGTGCCTGAAGAACTTTAAACAAAGGTTCATATCATAGTACAGGAAGCAGTGACTAAAATCATCCCAAAGAAAAAGAAACGCAAGAAGGCAAAGTTGGTGTCTGAGGATGTTTTGCAAATAACTGAGGAAAGAAGAGAAGCAAAAGGTAAGGGAGAAGGGAAAAGATGTACCAAGTTAAATGCAGAATTCCACAGAAATGTAAGAAGATATAAAAATGCCTTCTTAAATTAACAATGCAAAGAAATAGAGCAAAACAATAGAATAGAAAAGACTAGAGATCTCTTCAAGAAAATTGGAGGTATCAAGGAACATTATATGCAAAGATTGGTATGATAAAGGACAGAAATCGTAAGGATGTAACAGAAGCAGAAGAGGTGGCAAGAATACATGGAAGAACTATACAACAAAGGTCTTAATGACCCAGAGGACCATGCTGGTTTGGTCACTCACTAAAACCAGACACCCTGGTGTGTGAGGTCAAATTAGCCTTAGGAAGCTTTCCTAGGAACAAGCTATTGGAGGTGACAGAATTCCAGCTAAGCTGCTTAAACTCCTAAAAAATGATGACAATAAAGTGCTGCACACAATATGTTAGCAAATACAGAAAACTCAGCAGTGGCCTCAGGACTGGAAAGGGTCAAGTTTCATTCCAATCCCAAAGAAGGGCAATGCCCAAGAATTGCCCAAGAAATGCTCAAACTATCACACAATTTCTTTCATTTCACATGCTGTCAAGATTAGCTCAAAATCCATCAATGTAGGCTTCAACTGTATTTAAACCAAGAACTTTCAAATGTACAAGCTAGGTTTAGAAAAGACAAATGAATCAGAGATCAAATTGCCAACATTTGTTGGATCATGGAGAAAGAAGAGAAATTCCAAACATCCTCTTCTGCTTCATTGACTATGCTAAAGCCTTTGATTGTGTGGACTTGGAACAACTGACTGATTCAAATATGGGAAAGGAGCATCACAAGGCTGTATATTGTCACTCTGCTAACTTACATGCAGTGTGCACCCGACAAAATGCCAGGCTGGATGAAACACAAACTGGAATCAAGAGTGCCAGGAGAAATATCAACAACCTCGGACATGCAGATGTTACCACTATAATGACAGAAAATGAAGAGGAACTAAAGAACACAGTGATGAATGTGAAAGAGGAGACTGAAAAAGTTAGCTTGAAGTCAACATTAAATAAATAAATAAATAAAACAAGACTATGGCATCTGGTCCCATCACTTCATGACAAATAGAAGGAGAAGAGTGAAGCAGTGACAGATTTTTATTTTCTTGGTCTCCAAAATCAGTGCAGCTGGTGACTGCACCCATGAAATTAAAAGACACTTGCTCCTTGGAGTGAAAGCTATGCAAACCTTAACAGTGGATTAAAAAGCAGAGTCATCATTTTGCTGGCAAATGTCCATATAGTCAAAGCTATGGTTTTTCCACAAGTCATGTATGGATCTGAGGGTTGGGCCATAAGGAAGACCGAATGCCAAAGAATTGATGTTTAGAACTGTGGTATTGGAGATGACTCTTGAGAGTCCCTTGGACTGCAAGGACATCAAACAAGTCAGTCCTAAAGGAAATCAGTCCTGAATATTCATTGGAAGGACTGATTTTGAAGCTGAAGCTCCAATACTTCGTTCACTTGATGTGAAGAATTGATTCATTGGAAAAGACCCTGATTCTGGGAAAAATTGAAAGCAGGAGAAGAAGGAGACTACTGAGGATGAGATAGCTGGATGGCATCACTGACTCGATGGACATGAGTGTGAGCAAGCTCCAGGAGTTAGTGATGGACAGGGAAGCCTGACTTGCTGCAGTCCATGGGGTCACACAGTCAGACATGACTAAGCAACTGAACTGAACTGTTTGTCAACTAGTACTATTGTAATTCCTGATTCATAACTAAACTTTTAAGTGAAACCATGAGATCTCTCATCTTCCTGTTTATGTTATCTCTATGTACAGATTATACATGAGATATCACTACTTCTTAAAAGTACTATAAAAATTGAATTTATAAAGAGCTCTATTTAATTTTAATAAAAAACACTACCTTTAAAGAAACTGACTAAATGTCCTTCAGGTTCACATGAATTGGGAAATATTCAACACAAGTTGATATCTGATATTAATGCTTTAGTTTGTTGATTTAATTAATTTATATATGTTGTTAAGTCATCAAAATTAAATTCATTACTTTATTGTGCCTAATTTAACAAATAAGACATTATTATATCTGTTACAAGGAAGGCAACTTTATATGATGAAACTTTAAAATAATTGTAAATGAGAAAAGAGCTTTGGGTTAAACATTTTAAACAATTTATTTTCAGTAAATCTACTTAAAATGATATTTCCAGATATTTGGTGACTTATGTTCTTGAATTGTGTTAATTAAATGATAGAAATTTTTAAGTAGCTATATGATTTCAAAAAATAGTATACTAAGCTATCAGTTACTAAATAGAAAAACTAAAGGCATTTACAACCATTAAAGAAATATTTGGTGTCACCCCGAATTGTTCTCTATAATAAAACAAGTGTTTTATATAAATTATCAGTAGTATTTATGCTTTCAAATCTATAGAATACCAATGTAAAAAGACAGTTAATAATTGCTTTCTTCTTAGCTTTTACTAAGAATTAAAGTTTTGGAAATTGAGGATTCTAATTTAAACATGTATTTAAAGTTATTAGAAATAATGCAATAACATTTCAGTATACAGTAGGAAAAACAATGTACATTTTCAATAAAGAATTCATGAAAAATAGAATTGCATCTTATTGAGGAAAAAGAAAGAATGACCTGGTTAACTCTATTTGGATAAAAAGTGACCGGCTAAACACACAAAGTGATGCAAAATTGTGGAAAGAAATGCTGAAGAGGGAAGTTTTATGCATAAACTGGATTTACTAAATGTAGATTAAAGTTAATCTTTCTGTTAAAAGTGTTCATTTTGATAACAGATTGGGTGAGTTTCTGTGATATTAAGTGATTTGTATTTGCTTTCTTTTAATCATTTTTTGACTTTGGTTAAATGAATACATATTGTTTCAATATGATCCTTTTGCATTTTTTAAACTGTTCTGATATTTCTAACAAACTTCCCAAACACTAAATAAAGCTTTTTTAGCTTCCAGGTGACTCGGGATCTTTGAAAAAACAACTCTGAGACATCTCAGATAGGATGTTAAACTAAGTTTGTTTGATATTTTTAATTCTGAAATGTTGTCAAGTGATTGAAAGTGAACTTTAGGTTTCAATGTATGGATAAATGTCACTAATATAGTTATCAAAACTGTATTTGGAGTCCCTAATATCCAATTTGACCTGATATAATGTTATCAGTCATAATTCTAGTTATTATCCTAAAATGTTATATGTTACAGAAATATCTAAGTTTCCTTCTAATTATACTCAAATCTTTAATCATGCCATTTTAGGTTTTGTCCTTTATAAACTATCATAATCTGATACTGCTTTTACAAAATGAAGATTGCCAAGAAGACTCATAAAAATAACTTTTTAAAATAAATGGAAATTTCTAATGGGCTTCCCAGTGGTTCAGTTGTAAAGAATCCACTGGCAATACAGGAGATGCTGGTTGGATCCTTGGGTCAGGAAGATCCCCTGGAGAAGAAAGTATCATTCCGGTCCAAGTATTCTTCCTGGGAATTTCCTTGGACAGAGGAGCCTGGCATGCTACAAGAGTCAGACATGACTTAATGACCAAGCAGAGCAACAAAGTTTCTAATAGTCTTTAGATAATGCCAGTGAATTGGATAACAAATGGAAAATTCTAATGATAAATGTGATCATTTCATGTAGATCAGTAGGAATCAATTACATGAGACTGAATGAATTGATAAATACAGTTTATAACTTTGACTTTGGAAAATATACTAACTTGAAACTGTTTTCTAATAAATCTTTTTCTTTCATGCTGTGATCTACAATACACATTTATCTTTTTCTCTCTATCTGATCCAGACAGAATTTGGCTTCTCCAATTGGCTCTCCTGTGGACTTTATGGTTTCTTGCAACTAAATTACAACTTGTTATATTAATCATTGTTTTAATCTGTTTTTGTTTTCAAATTGGTTATACTCTATGTCCCTGATACACTGATTTTGTCATTGTTACTAGCTACATTACTTGTGTCTATTTTATAAGATTGCTATCTCTTAACCAGGCTTGCAACAAATGTAACAAAGACTATGTGACTTGAAACAATTGATTAGATATATAGTTTTATATACAATCAATAATTGCAATAGTGTGATTCTAGGTATGGAAAGAAACAATAAGAGAGATATTTCCTGGGTCAGATTAGGGTAGAAGAAAGAGGACCCAGAGAATCTTTAATTTTCTACCAATGGGCCTAATCCAAAAATTAGCATCTGGTGTGGCATATCAATATGAATTTTCACCTGATCTGAGATGAGACTCCCACTGCTGTTGGACAAAATTTGGTTATGAAATGTCTTCCAAATATTGGCAGAATTCTGGACCAAGAGGAGGAAACTAAGAAATAGAATATTTCCTGTCATATTATTAAATGAAGATGTCATAGTCATCAGCAATTGCAGCCCTCCGATGTAAGCTGGTGAGCCCTAAGGATACTCAGAAAGAAGAATACCTGTAATCTAGCAGCAGTCAGATTGTAACCACTCTCTTAGGTGAGTTCCAAGGGAGCTCAGGCTATGGAAAACAGAATACTAGCCCTGATAGCTGAGATGCATATGAAAGGAATTATTTCAGTCAATCCAGACTCTTGCATCTTCCCATACATCTTGCATACTCTTGCATCTTTCCCATACGAAAGCACTAAATTCCTTATCTTGTGATATCTACATTTTCTTTTTTAAAAAACAATAATCTTCTAACGTTCAGACTACCTGAACTTTTCTTATAAAAATTCTATGCAACCTGGATCCTCCACCTCATTCCTCAGAGAAGTTCTGTCAGAGTGTCTTGTCATGCTGTTTCCCAGGATTAAAATCCTAAAAATTCCCACCAAATAAAACATAACTCTCAACTTTTAGGTTGTGAAAATTTTTGTAAGTTGACACTAATAAAAGCTTTAAATTTAGGGAGATGCTTAAGGTCAAATTATGAAATAAATTAAGATTTTATTCAGCATCCAACCACTGGTTTCTATATTTATAACCCTAGTCTATATATAAAATTATCGCTTGCTGATTCTTGACTCCTTGGAGTTAATTTCTCAACTCCTGTCACCAGCTAGGTCTTGACTTACCTTAAGCAAAGTTTTGACTCCAAGTATTCACTTCCATCTTACATTTTACTACAAGGATCTTGTCTGTAGATTATTATGTGATGGTGTGTTTTCAAAAATATAGATAAAGAGAGTAGAGACTACTTAACGTTTCCAAGTTTCCATATATGTTTTTACACAAACACAAGAAAAACTCAGTGAATTTAGTAAAATCTGACATCAGTGTAGCTCAGTCTGTGGAAAAAATATTTGTATTGGTCTAATAAATATATGACCAAATCTTTTTCATGGGTGTGAACATTTGTAACAAAAAACACCAGTAGTTATCATTTTTCATGTCTTCATGAGAAAAGTGGTAGATAGAGAAAGAGAAGAAACCTTACGGATACACACATGATGAACCTATAGAATCAGTTCAGTTCAGTCACTCAGTCATGTCTGACTCTTTGAGACCCCATGAATCACAGCACACCAAGCCTCCCTGTCCATCACCAACTCCTGGAGTTTACTTAGACTCACATCCATCGAGTCAGCAATGCCATCCAGTCATCTCATCTTCTGTCGTCCCCTTCTCCTCCTGCCCCCAATCCCTCCCAGGATCAGAGTCTTTTCCAATAAGTAAACTCTTAGCATGAGGTGACCAAAATACTGGAGTTTCAGCTTTAGCATCATTCCCTCCAAAGAAATCCCAGGGTTGACCTCCTTCAGAATGGACTGGTTGGATCTCCTTGCAGTCCAAGGGACTCTCAAGAGTCTTTCCCAACACCACAGTTCAAAAGCATCAATTCTTCGGCACTCAGCTTTCTTCACAGTCCAACTCTCACATCCATACATGACCACTGGAAAAACCATAGCCTTGACTAGATGGACCTTTGTTGGCAATGTCTCTGCTTTTGAATATGCTATCTAGGTTGGTCATAACTTTTCTACCAGGGAGCAAGCATCTTTTAATTTCATGGCTGCAATCACCATCTGCAGTGATTTTGGAGCCCAAAAAGATAAAGTCTGACACTGTTTCCACTGTTTCCCCATCTATTTCCAATGAATTGATGAGAACAGATGCCATGATCTTCGTTTTCTGAATGTTNCATCCCCGTGCACCAGCCCCAAGCATCCTGCATCCTGCATCGAACATAGACCGGTGCCTCATTTCTTACATGATAGTATACATGCTTCAATGCCATTCTGATGTTGAGTTTTAAGCCAGCTTTTTCACTCTCCTCTTTCACTTTCAACCAGAAGCTCTTAAGTTCTTCGCTTTCTGCCATAAGGGTGGTGTCATCTGCATATCTGATATTATTGATATTTCTCCCTGTAATCTTTATTCCAGCTTGTGTTCATCCAGCCCAGCATTTTGCATGATGTATTCTGCATACAAGTTAAAAAGCAAGGTGGCAATACAGAGCCTTGATGTCCGCCTTTCCTATTTGGAACCAGTCAATTGTTCCATGTCCAGTTCTAACTGTTGCTTCTTGACTTGTATACATATTTCTCAAGAGGCAGGTAAGGTGGTCTGGTATTCCAGTCTCATGAAGAATTTTCCACAGCTTGTTGTGATGCACACAGTTAAAGCCTTTAGCATAGTAGAAGCAGAAGTAGATATTTTCCTGGAACTTTATTTCTTTCTCTATGATCCAACAGATGTTGACATTTTGATCTTTGATTACTCTGCCTTTTCTAAATCCAGCTTGAACATTTGGAAGTTCATGGTTCACATACTGCTGCAGCCTTGCCTGGAGAATTTTGAGCATTACATTGCTAGCATGTGAGATGAGTGCAATAGTGCAGTAGTTTGAACATTCTTTGCCATTGCCTTTCTTTGCAATTGGAATGAATACTGACCTTTTTCAGTCTTCTGGCTACTGCTGAGTTTTAAAATTTTTCTGGCATATTCAGTGCAGCACTTTCACAGCATCATCTTTTAGGCTTTGCAGTAGATCAACTGGAATTCTATCACCTCCATGAGCTTTATTCGTGGTTGATGCTTCTTAAGGCCCACTTGACACTGGACTCAGGACGTCTGGCTCTAGGTGAGTGATCACACAGTCATGATTATCTGGGCCATATCTTTTTTTTATAACTCTTTTGTGCATTCTTGCCACCTATTCTTAATATCTTCTGCTTCTCTTAGGTTCATACCATTTCTGTCCTTTATTGTGTCCATTTTTGCATGAAATTTTCCCTTGATATCTCTAATTTTCTTCAAGAGATCTCTTGTCTTTCCCATTCTGTTGTTTTCCTCTATTTCTTTGCATTGATCACTGAGGAAGGCTTTCCCATCTTTCCTTGCTCTTCTTTGGAACTCTGCATTCAAATAGTTATAGTTTCCCTTTTCTACTTTGCCTTTAGCATCTCTTCTTTTCTCAACTATTTGTGTGGCTTCCTTAGGCAACCATTTTGCCTTTTTTCTTTTGGGGATGATATTGATCCCTACCTCCCATACAATGTCATGAACCTCTGTCCATAATTCTTCAGGGACTGTATCAGATAATCCCTTGAATCTATTTGTCACTTCCACCATATAATCATGAGAGATTTGATTTAGTTCATACCTCGTGTCATACCATGGTCTAGTGGTTTTCTCTACTTTCTTCAATTTAAGTCTGAATCTGGCAGGCTCCCAGTCTGTTTTTGCTGATTATATAGAGTTTCTCCATCTTTGGCTGCAAAGAATTTAATCAACTTGATTATGGTATTGAACAACAGGTGGTTTCCTTTTATAGAGTCGTCTCTTGTGTTTTTGGAACAGGATGTTTGCTATGTCCAGTGTGTTTTCTTGGTGAAACTCTGTTAGGCTTTGCTCTGCTTCATTCTGTACTCCAAGGCCAAACTTGCCTGTTACTCCAGGTATCTCTTGACTTCCTACTTTTGCATTCCAGTCCCCTATGATGAAAGGGACATCTTTTTTGGTGATAGTTTTAGAAGGTCTTGTAGGTCCTCATAGAACTATTCAACTTCAGCTTCTTTGGCATTAGTGGTTGGGGCATAGACTTGGATTACTGTGATATTGAATGGTTTGACTTGGAAACAAACAGAGATAAGTGGTACTAATAGATGTGCTAAATTGTTTCTTACAATCATTATTGATTAAAATTTTTCCTCCTGCCTCAATAAAACTTGTACTCCAAATGACAACTATTGAATAATAGATCCGTCAATGAAATATTTTTACTGATTGAAGGATGATTTTTATCACTGTGGTTACTGACAACTTCCTTTTAGTCTCCACTAATGAGTTTTTTGTGGTTGTGTTGTGTTGTGTTGCATTTTTTAGTCTGTGTCTCTAAAATATGCACATTAGAAATTATGTCTCATAATCCAGTGGCTGAAAGAGCAACCACTGGATATGAAACATGTTGGTGGCATATAATATAAAATTGTAGCATTGCATACAATCACAGTTGACTAGTGCTTTCTATATAATTTAATCCAGGCATCCTAGTGGTTTTGAAGTCTTCAGGAAAGGATTCTGTCTACCTCTTTTTCTCATTTCTAATCATGTCATTACAAGAAAGGTGAAATGTGATTTGATGAGCTTATTGACATTTCTTTTGAAATATAAAACTGAATATCCTAACATGGACTTACCCCTGATATTCATCATAAGCTATTTAAACTCATTTGGCATGACTAGGTTTATTGTGAGGCAAATACATCTGTTGATGCACACACAAAAAAATAGTTGATAAGGTATATATATCCAACATTGTGGAAACTACCACAAAAAGAAAAATCATTTTCCAACTTTTAGGATGTCTCTGAGAGTAGAAAACCAATTAAAAGCAAGGACAACTTATGTGCTAAAATTATTGGAAAGGATTCTTATATGCAATAGTTCTGAGGAAGAAAAAATAAAGGGTGTATTAGCAGTTGAAATGCTCTGTGAGAAGTGCTTCTTAAAAGCGATAAAAGATTCAGTTAGAGAGGAGAGCAGAAAGTTTAGGGAAAGATGTGAAAAGAGTAAAGTAATTACGTTGAGAGCTAGTTTCTTTTTTAAACTGTGAGTAAAAGAGGTAACTGAAGTTTTCTGGCCAAGTTAGAGAGATTTATAAAGAAAGATGGGAAAGAGATCATCTATCACATTGGTCCTTTAGTTAGTGAAGAGAGGGTTCATTAAGTTTCCAGACAGCTAGAATCCATATGTGGTATTCACACCTATATCCAGTCTTAGTATACATACTTGAAATGTTAATTATTATAAATTTGAAATAAAATGTATTATGATGAGGTTTAAAAAAACTGAGTTTTTATTATGATTCTATTACAAGCTAGCTGGGTAATGTCAGAAAAATTTGCTAATTTATCAGTTGTTGAATTTTCTTATCTATAAAATGAGAAAGTAGAAACGGAAGTCTTTAATACATGTTTTACCTATAGAAAACAAATAAGTAATAAGTGCCTCATCACTGCACTATTGGTTTCTGAATTTTCTTACTTACCTAATTGATAATTGTTTAAATCTGCCCTTTGGAACTCAGTGAGGATCTAGGAGGCTGAAGTCTTTTTCCCACAAAGAAGAAATGAGGGACACAGGAAGCCTATTGTTCTCGGGAGGACTTCACAGCATCCTACTTGGTTTTATGACTGCTACCAGATTTGCTCACAGGAAAACTTTTACATCTTCTGTCTCAGTCTGCATCTCTCTCTCTTCTGTTGAAGTATAATTCCCTTCATATAATGTCAGCAAATGTTTTGGTGTTTTTTTTTTTCTAATTCATTCATTCAAAAATGAATGGCTCCTATGCACAAAGTAGGGAATAAGTCACATGTGGTTTCTTCTACCATAGAGCACACAGGCTTTTATATGTGGGAAAGCAAGGCAAAATTAGATACACAGATTTTATATAACCATAGCACGCATGCAAAATTAGGAAAGTACACCAAAGTGACTGAAAAAATCTATAACTGACAGTATGTCGAAGGGGTCTATTTAGAAACAGTGACCAGAGAAAGTCTGTCTAAGTAGTTAAAATTTGAGCTGAGACCAAAATATTGAAAATGGTCATCTGTGTAAGCTATCAGAGAAAGGAAATTCCAGGCAGATGGGCTATATTTGCAAAGTCAGGAAAGATCTTGGCATGCTGTAGAAAATGAAAGCTTGCTGTAGAAGAACATAGTAAGCAAGTAGAATGATCTAGGCAAAGTTGACAAGTAGGCAACATAAAGACCAAGCAGGGTTTTTATAGTCCATGTAGGTTAGAGGAAAGTCTTATAGATAAAAATGTTAGAACCCAATTCAAACTAATCAAAATAATAAAAGGGGATATATTAACTCAAATTACTAAAAATTCCAAAGACCTCTCCCTTTCACTGATTCTCAGGCTAGCTTTAATAATTTTTTTTTCTTCTCAACCACCTTAACAATTCATATGTACTAGGAAAGACAATTATTAGCAAATGTTATCTTACTCCTTTTTTGCATTCTCAGCAGAGAAATTTCTTTCCATTCTCTTCAATAAATATTATTATTAGTCAAGCTTTGGTTGTATATTTATCCATAAACATTTATTGTGGCCATAAATGTGATACATGCTGGTTGAGCACTCATGGCTCAAATGATGCTAGGCATAAAATCAGTCAGGCTCCAATCATATGAAACGAGACAGAGGAATGGATAAGTTCCTAGCAAAGGAGAAAATACACAGAAACATCTGCATGTGTTTACATAATAGATAAAATGGAAGATACTATGGGAATATTTATTATAAAGCATATTTCCACTGCTGCAATCTTGAAGAAGACAGTAAAGCTCTTAATTCCACAAGGACATTATCAGGATATCCAAAATGGTTATAAGTGTAATTTGAGATCATTCTTTGGCTGCTTGTTTCATAGACTAAAGTTTTACATGAGATATAAAGGCTGTGCATAGGCAGCATTGATTGTAGATAAGCTTTTTGTTTATTTCTTTAACATTCTAAAACATAGGGCCTGCCCTTGGGACAAGACCATTATAATGTGGATAGTTTCAATATTTGGGGATGAGATGCTAAAGCTGAAACTCCAGTACTTTGGCAAAGAGTTGACTCATTGGAAAAGACTCTGATGCTGGGAGGGATTGGGGGCAGGAGGATAAGGGGACGACAGAGGATGAGATGGCTGGATGGCATCATGGACTCGATGGACATGAGTCTGAGTGAACTCCAGGAGGTGGTGATGAACAGGGAGGCCTGGCGTGCTGCAATTCATGGGGTCGCAAAGAGTCGGACACGACTGAGTGACTGAACTGAACTGAACTGAATTAAGTATCCAGGAAAGGAACAAGATTTAGGAGGTTTGAATACAATATTTAGGGAAAATCCTCACACTTCTTCTGCTTCTGACTCATCAGGAAACTTGGATTAATGCCTTAACCCCTCTAATCTCATGTATTCCCAATCTCACAGGAATGAGGTTAGAATTAGATGTGCAAAAATTTAAGAGAAATCCCAATCAAGAAAAGCAGGAAACTAGAAGGGGTAGCTCTTATTCTGGATGGAAACAGAGCCCAATGGGAAGAAGGAAGTCTCCTCTTATTTCCTGGAAAGAATTCAGCCAATGAAAAACCATGGATTCTTTGTTTACTAGAACCTCCCCAATTTCCTTTTTACCTCTGTAAAAGAGTCATCCTTCCCTTTCCATGTGAGAATTTCCATATCAACACCTTGTGAGAAAGGTCTTATCATTTTTCCAGACCCCAAAATGCAATTCTCTGCTAATCCTGAATAAACTGATCTTAGCTGGAGAAATATCTAGCCATCTATTTATTTTAGGTCCACATTCTGTTCATAAGCCAGAGAAGATCTCTGAAGGTTCCAGTGCTGGTCAGCTGTGGCAAGAGAGCAAAACAGCCAAGATGGCACGTTCAGGCTCTCTTGCCCAATAATTCAAAAATAATGACTATGTAACTGCTGAGATCAAAAGTTATGACCAACCTAGATAGCATATCAAAAAACAGAGACCTTACTTTGCCAAAAAAGTCTGTCTCGTCAAGGCTATGGTTTTTCCAATGGTCATGTATGGATGGGAGAGTTGGACTGTGAAAAAAGCTGAGTGCCGAAGAATTGATGCTTTTGAACTGTGGTGTTGGAGAAGACTCTTGAGAGTCCCTTGGACTGCAAGGAGATCCAACCAGTCAATCCTAAAGGAGATCAGTCCTGGGTGTTCATTGGAGGGACTGATATTGAAGCTGAAACTCCAATACTTTGGCCACCTCATGCGAAGAACTGACTCATTGGAAAAGACCCTGATGCTTGGAGGGATCGGGGGCAGGAGGAGAAGGGGACAACAGAGGATGAGGTGGCTGGATGGCATCACCAACTTGATGGACATGAGTTTTGCTAAACTTTTGGAGTTGTTGATGGACAGGGTGGCCTGGCGTGCTGCAGGTCATGGGGTCGTAAAGAATCAGACATGACTGTGTCTTTTTGTTGTCACACACACAGGGTCGTCCTTACTATCATTCTAAATTCCGTATATATGTGTCAGTATGCTGTATTGGTGTTTTTCTTTCTGGCTTTTGGCCTCAGAGGGAGTAGGAGAGGGCGGGATGATCTGGGAGAATGGCACTGAAGCATATATACTGTTATGTAAGAAACGAATCACCAGTCTCTATTTGATGCAGGATGCAGGATGCTTGGGGCTGGTGTGCGGGGATGATCCAGAGAGACGTTAGGGGGTGGGAGGTGGGAGGGAGATTCGGGATTGGGAGCTTGTGTGTACCTGTGGTGGATTTATGTCGATGTATGGCAAACCCAATAGAGTATTGTAAAGTTAAATTTAAAAATAAATAAATTAATAAATTTAAAAAATAAAAAAAAAAAAAAAAAGAATCAGACATGACTGAGTAACTGAACTGAACTGAACTTCTGAGATCACTTAAAGCACTGGGCATGCACATCACAAGGTACCAGGTTCAACATCAGTCCCTCCAATGAACACCCAGGACTGATCTCCTTTAGGATGGACTGGTTGGATCTCCTTGCAGTCCAAGGGACTCTCAAGAGTCTTCTCCAACACCACAGTCCAAAAGCATCAATTCTTCGGCGCTCAACTTTCTTCACAGTCCAACTCTTACATCCATACATGACCACTGGAAAAACCATAGCCTTGACTAGATGAACTTTTGTTGGCAAAGCAATGTCTCTATTTTTTAATATGCTTCGTCATGGGATGTTTTGTGCTTTACACATATATGGGCTCTACCTAAAAAGTGTCTGGATTGCTTTTGAATCATGGCTGTGTCCTTTGGGTTAGCCATGAGAGGAGAACATATACTGTATCTACTGCTATGGCTGCTGCGTCACCTAGGAGAGAGGCTGTGTTATGATTGTTGTGCCAACCAGGAGAGAATAAATGTGCCTGCAATTCCTACAACTCCTTGAGTCTCCTTCCAGCCTCTTGGGTTCATACCTTGCCTACCCTGTGTTCAGTGAACAATGTGAAGAGCAATACAATTGGTGTCATGAGCAGGATCAGCAACACAATTGGTGTAGTCAACAGGATGAGAAACAATACATCAGTGAATAGGTATGGTGTCCACAACTGAGCCTGTTGTCACTCACTGCTTTTCTTGTCCAGCCTAGAGTTTGAAGGTATATCTTTGTCTTGAATCTGAGTTTATGCCCTCTTTGCAGTTGATGATTCCCACTTTATTAAAGATCTATTTTAAGGTTTCATCTTTACTATTAAGACTTGTTCTGTATGTGAGTATACCTATTTGGTGTATAGGTCTAATTTTGAGATAAGACTGTTTAAACCAAGGGTGACTGAGAAGCCATGAAGCCATTCCTACTGGAACAGGGGCTGCTCCAATAACTATGCTTGTTCGGCCATTGGTCCACTCCCCTCTTCTTTATGCATTTATCTGTTGATGGACACTTAGGTCACTTCCTTATTTTACCGACTGTAAATAATGCCACTATGAACATTGAGGTCCATGTAGCTTTTTGAATTAGTGTTCTTATTTTCTTCAGATATATACACAGGAATGGAAATGCTGGATAATATGATAGTTCAATTTTTAGCTTTTTTGAGAAAACTTCATACTGTTTTCCACAGTGGTTTCACCAGTTTAAATTCTTACCAACAATGTTTGAGTGTTCCATTTTCTCCACATTCTCACCAACAATTTTTTTTGTACATTTTTTAGTGATAGTCATTTTGAGAGGTGTGAGATGATATCACATTGTGGTTTTGATTTGCATTACCTTGGTGATTAAGTGATGTTAAGCATATTTTCAAGTGCTAGCTGGCTATCTGCATTTCTGCTTTGGAAAAATGTCTATTCAGTTTTTCTGCCCATTTTAAAAATCAAATTTTGTTTTGCTTTTATCTTGAGGTTGAGCTGATTTTATATTTGGAAACTTCAGTCTTTCTTCATGCACATTTCTAACTAAAAGGGATCCATCTGATCAAAGACGATTTAGAATATCAATGGCCATATTGGGGAAATTCAAAATTTCCCAGCTTAGTTTCCTTAAGAAGAAATTGGACTACAACAGCTAAAAAATCTCCAGGACTGAGTGGAATGCTTATTTTGATTGCTATTTTGAGGATTAAAAGCTTTATCAAGAACCTAAAATTGTCTCTGACAAAATAAAATGTTAAGATTAATTGAGGCACACAAATGATTAAAGAAGGATAAAACAGGTCCTGAAGCCTCAGGTGCCTCTTTCTTGGCTTAAATGTCTTAAGCTCCACTTCTAACACACTATTTCTTTCTCTCCCAACTCCTAATGACCAGACTTATCCTTCATCACCATCTTCCTACATTTCATCTTTATGTTTAATTCTATTAGAGTATTTATTTTATTAAACTTTCCCTTTTCAATGAAACTCTCCCCAGTCCTTTTCTTCTGGAGTTCCCAGAATCTGTCTTAGACTTGAGAATTCTAAGAAGTTAGAGTTTAAAACCTTAATTTCTTATATTCCCTGAATTTAAATGTGAGCATAGTCAAAGATTTTCCCAAAGTATCTAAAGGTCCATATATATATATATATGACAGCTGAGCACCAAAGAATTGATGCTTTTGAACTGTGGTGTTAGAGAAGACTCTTGAGAGTCCCTTGGACTGCAAGGAGATCCAACCAGTACATTCTGAAGGAGATCAGCCCTGGGATTTCGTTGGAAGGAATGATGCTAAAGCTGAAACTCCAGTACTTTGGCCACCTCACACGAAGAGTTGACTCATTGGAAAAGACTCTGATGCTGGGAGAGATTGGGGACAGGAGAAGGGGACGACAGAGGATAAGATGGCTGGATGGCATCCCTGACTCGATGGACGTGAGTTTGAGTGAACTCCGGGAGTTGATGGACAGGGAGGCCTGGCGTGCTGCAATTCATGGGGTTGCAAAGAGTCGGACAGGACTGAATGACTGAACTGAATGGAATTGATATGTATATATATGCTGAGAAATTTAATGTGAGTTACTCAGACTTAGTGACCTGATTTCTCTGACTTATATCAACTAAATCATTCCTTTGTCAGTGAAGGCCAGGCCAAGTATTAGATGAAAACCATTAACAGAAAATCATGAAAGACCTCTAGAATTACAACCAGGAGAAAAGCCTGCTACCTTATTATATAACCAGGCTCAAAAAATTGAGAAGTTATTCCTTTGAGCAATTCCTAGGACTTTTTCAAAAAAAGTATGTTAACTGGAACAAAATTCATGCTTCTACACAAAAATCTGATGAATCCATTCATGACAATTCCAACTGACTACACATCATTTTTCTGAGAAAATTCTCATGTTCCTTTGGATGTTTACTGCACCTGTATAGCTTTTAAATCTATATTAAAAGCTATTGATTAACAGGTTGAACTGGGACCTTTACCTTCTGGTAAAATAGTACCAGGATATAATGGAAAACTCTGTTTACTCAAGATCTAGTTAATCTGCCAAACCAAGTCTCTTGTACTCTAGATGAATCATCTAAAAAGACTATCAAAATTCTTAATCTTTAACTGTATAAAATGGAGATGCCTAAATAAAATAAAAACCCTCCTAATTTCTGCTTTATTGCAAAAATCTAGGAAATTATAAAATAAATTGTTACAAATTTTATAACTACAGTCATCATCAGCCCTCTAAGCAGCTTTTCCAGCATCCTCCCAAATCTCAATGATGGGGCTCAGGAATACAATGGTTCTTCCCAATTCTCCCTCTTAGTTGGCTTGGAGAGATGCCTCTCCAGATTGAGGATGGATTTCTTCCAGTCATAAATGACAACAATGCCATACCCTCAATGCTCAACCCCACTAGTATAAAATAACCCCTGCTTCAAAGTACTAAAACATTTCAAATAGTGGAGATCTCTAACTTCAGTAGGTTCTTATTTCTGAACCTATTTCCTTCTGTTACATCCTTTGAGAGGTACACACTCTTTTCTCTTTAGTTTATCCACCATATCCACTTCTTTCTCTCAAAAGGGGAATGAATTTTAGAATTTAATATTAGTCATCAAAGTAATCAACCAGGTGAATTAAATGACTCTTTGACACTTTTTATTTGCTTCATCCATGACTGTATAAGAGCTGATTCTGAAGACACTCATCATTTGTCCTTGTTAAATCAGCTGCTATCTTTCTTACTGGCAAAATCTTCAACTGTTGGCAAAATTCATAGCATACCTCCTGTAAAGACTTTAAAAGATCCCTCAAAACCTCTTTCAGGAGTTAATTAATGCCCTATAAGTTTATGGACATAACACCCATAGTAGAGGATTACAATGCTTAAGTTCCCATTATCTCTTGTATTAACATCTGTAACAACCTCCCACCACCATTTTACAAGAGAAAAATGTTGATTAAAAGAGGGTAAATGTAAAAATAAATTAATAAATCAACAAAAATCTCAATTAAGTAGTGTTGGGAGATCTTTTATGACCTGCTATTACAGCAAAGCTCAATGGATAGAAAAAAGACTCCTCTTCTTCCCTGGAAAAGACTCAGCCAATGCAAAGCCTTGAATTGTGTTTACTACAGTTTTCCAAACTTCCCTTTCCCTTTTTAAAGAGTTTACCTTCCCTTGCAATCAATACAAGGAGTTTCACATGGCTCACCATGGCTGCAAACCCTGAAATGTAATTTTTTGCTGATCCTGAGCAAACTTGTTTTTGCTAGAGAAATAAATGGCAATATATTTATTTCAAGGCAACAGATGTAATACAACTTTATTATGCTCAACAGAGTAGTGGACACAATGTAAACAGTTAAGAAATGTTACCCATTATTATTAATTGTTAAATGATGTATTGGTATCTGAAAATCCCTAAAGGTTTTTTTTTTTCCAAGGCCAAAAGTCATGAATTACATGTCATTTTTTTCTATGACTGAGCAATATTTAGTATAAAGTGTAGATAATGTTTATTAATACAAAGTATTAATTTAAAAAAGAAATTACTGTGAATCTAAAGAATGCGTTAGAGAATATTGAAAAAATATAGAATTATTATCATAAAATTATTTATGAAATTGATCATACCTTTTGTTTCCTTTTAGAGTCTCTTTGTTACCCATGATCCTTAGCTTAATATAATATACCGATTACCACATAAATATTTAAGTTGTTCTCTATGAAATGAGATATTATATATATGTGATATAAAGGAAAAGGTTGGAAGATTTAGACCCTTACAGTCTCTGATAATTTTTATTCCACTCTACCACATATTAGCTCTGAGATTTTGAACAAATTGCTCAACTATCTTATTCATTAATGTATTCATCTGTAATCAAAGTGGGAAAGACTTATCTTTGTAAGTGGCTCAGTGATGAAGAATCTGCCTGCTATACAGGAGACACAGCAGACAAGGGTTCTATCTCTGGGTTGGGAAGATTCCATGGAGGAGGGCAGTGCAACCCATTGCAGTATTATTGCCTCGACACAACTAAAGGGACCGACCACAGCACAAGATTGATATGGGGATTAATATGTTGTTAAAGTCCTGAAAACAGAGTGAAGATTCAATAAATAACAATTATTAATACTAGGCACTGGAGCTTCTCAGGTAGTGCAGTGGTAAAGTATCTGCCTCCCAATGTAGGAGATGCAAGATATACAGGTTCAATCCCAGGGTTGGGAAAATCCCCTGGCATAGGAAATGGCAACCCATTCAAGTATTCTTGTCTGGAAAATTCCATGGACAGAGGAGCTTTGTGGGCTACAGTACGTGGAGTTGCAAAGAGTCAGACACGAGCAGATGCATACACACACATTATTACTAAGCATTAAAGCACACAAAAACACACATTAATACTAAGAATTAAAGAATTATAAGTACATGAGAAACAGTCACTTATTTCAAGAATATTTCAATCTAGATATTAAGTGAAAAAAATTCTCTTCTGTTTTCTACATCACTGAGTGGAACTTCTCATATTAGACCATTGAAGAACTGCTGGCATCAAGCATCGCTAAAGAAAACGAAAACTGTCATTATTGGAGTTACTTATTATTACTTATTGGTACCTATGAAAATATCCTCTTCTTAGTTAATATTATCTTTGAGAAGTTCAAAGTAACTTTCTGGTGGAAAATTAACTGATACAATGCAAGACAGAAATGAATTCCAAATTAGATAATTAAAGTTAGATTATTAAAATGCAGTTGAACCACAAATTCTAATATGAATCAAAGCATGTTTCTACTGATCTGTGAAGAAAACATTTGTGAAAGAGGATACGATTTTGATCCTAAAGGGCCTCTGTGACATATATTTATATCATTTCTCATTGCAAGAATTTTGGAGTGGGCCAACATAATAAAATCAGAAAGAGCTTTGCCAACTGACAAGTTCTGTGAGTCTTGAGTCACTCATGTTCTCTCTCTCTGGGGCCCACTTCTTCTACCCTACCATCCATGTTTTACTCAATAGTACCATTATAATCCAAATCAAATCTCCAAAATTTTATCACCTTCTCACTTTATAACACACTTTGCCACTCTGGTATAAATGGAACCTGTGATCAAAATGAATTAACTGGAACATCAGAAACATAGACTCGCTTTTTCTAAACAATGGAAAGAACTGAATATGTGGAAGCTCTATCTTTAAACTATTTATAATACTGGGAAAATATCCAACTGAGAACCAAGGAAATGATACTTATTCAAACTCTATAGGGCAGGGTTCATTAAATGTTGGGAGAGAGATGTCTATTTGCTTCTAAGCAAACCATTGTGTGACTTATTGTAGTTCTTATAGATTAAAACATATGCATTCCAATAACTTAAATATGAGGACAGAACAACACAAAGCCTTTTTTTATATTTGCGAGCATGTAATCATCCCTGGATCCACTGTGACTCCTGTTCAGGTTCCACCTGTGCAGATTAATTGAATTTTAAATGTTGGAGAATGAAAATACATATTATTCTAAAGGGACTACCATAATTCACTGTACATATTTCCTCAGTATCTGCCATATGCTCAAAACAAAAAGGAGGTAAATTATAGAACAACACATACAAAGATATGAGATATGACTAGAGATTCAAGATGAATAAAAAAATAAGTTAACCAAGTAATATATGAACATAAGTATATTATTTATCTACATGCTTTAGATCACAAATGAAAAATTGATTCAAGTCAATGGAAAATAACAAGAGCTAAAAAGCCAGTTTTGGATTAATAGGAATGATGAATTCTGATCTGACATTAAAGGAATGTATTGAATTTAGAAACAAAGAAACAGAGACTACTGAAAGGATACAAACACACACACAAAAAAAAATAAAAATCTTATATCACAGTTAAATGATAGATGTTATTAAGTAATAATATGAGAATTAAAATAATATTACAGACATACCACAAAGCCATTTACCTGAAGCCTCTTTCTCACGTTGTAAATATTGCATTGTTTTAACTAATAGCTATAACAATGAGATGAGAAAACACTAGCCACCCATTTTTATTGTGCACATAGTCTGTCTTTCCAATAAACTAATGTGAGTTTGTTCATCTTAGCACTGCTTACATTCTATCAGCTTAATGCTCAAACTCAAATGTTTTCATCATCTACACAATGATGTCCAGAGTACTTGTTCTTGTGTTCCGACTCTTCAATGCTCTAACTCTAATCTACCTTTCCCAGAATATCTCTCACTGTCTCTAGAAGTGTCCTGGCATTCAATCTAATCTAATGTAACTTTTACTTTTCAAATTTTCTCCAGTAACATAAAACTTATTTTAGTTTCATCTTTTCTGTTGTATTCTTTGGATAATCTCAGATGGAAATAACAGCTCACATTCTTCAATGTACCTAAGTTTATTTATTGCACTCTTCTAGTCTTTAAAATATGTACACTACATTTTAGCTAATTCTGTACATCTTAGTTTCTCTTCTAGTACGGGTGAGAACCAATACATTATAAATATCCCAGGACTAAACATGTATTTTATTGCTCAGCATAAGTTTAGGAACTAAACTAAATCAAATCAAGTATATTACAGAGTAGGGCCAAGATGGCAGAGTTAGGAAGACTCTGAACTTCTGTCTTCCCAAGGACATTGCAAAATTACAACCACTTTTGGAAAAAACTATCAATGAGAATAGCCTGAAAGCTATCAGAAAAGGCTTTTCACAACTAATGTAATAAAGAAGGAACTACAACAACATAAGAGATAGGAGCAGATTCATACCCTCAAGTTGGTGAATTGTAAACAGGAGCAATATTATAATACTCACCCCAAGGAATAAAGGATCTGAACCCTGTTTTGGGCTCCCCAGCTTGGGGTTCTGCATCAGTGAGGTAAGGACTTAGAACAACTGGCTTTAAAACTCAACAAAAACAAGACCAGGAGCTGACTGTGGCTCAGATCATGAACTCCTTATTGACAAATTCAGACTTAAATTGAAGAAAGTAGGGAAAACTGCTAGACAATTCAGGTATGACCTAAATCAAATCCCTTATGATTATACAGTGGAAGTGAGAAATAGATTTAAGGGCCTAGATCTGATATATAGAGTGCCTGATTATCTATGGAATGAGGTTCATGACATTGTACAGGAGACAGGGATCAAGACCATCCCCATGGAAAAGAAATGCAAAAAAGCAAAATGGCTGTCTGGGGAGGCCTTACAAATAGCTGTGAAAAGAAGAGAGGAAAAAGCAAAGGAGAAAAGGAAAGATATAAGCATCTGAATGCAGAGTTCCAAAGAATAACAAGAAGAGATAAGAAAGCCTTCTTCAGCAATCAATGCAAAGGAACAGAGGAAAAGAACAGAATGGGAAAGACTAGAGATCGCTTCAAGAAAATTAGAGATACCAAGGGAACATTTCATGCAAAGATGGGCTCGATAAAGGACAGAAATGGTATGGACCTAACAGAAGCAGAAGATATTAAGAAGAGGTGGCAAGAATACACAGAAGAACTCTACAAAAAAGATCTTCATGACCCAGATAATCACGATGGTGTGATCACTAATCTAGAGCCAGACATCCTGAAATGTGAAGTCAAGTGGGCCTTAGAAAGCATCACTACAAACAAAGCTAGTGGAGATGATGGTATTCTAGTTGAGCTATTTCAAATCCTGAAAGATGATGCTGTGAAAGTGCTGCACTCAGTATGCCAGCAAATTTGGAAAACTCAGCCGTGGCCACAGAACTGGAAAAGGTCAGTTTTCACTCCAATCCCAAAGAAAGGTACTGCCAAAGAATGCTCAGACTACCACACAATTGCACTCATCTCACATGCTAGTAAAGTAATGCTCAAAATTCTCCAAGCCAGGCTTCAGCAATATGTATGGATGTGAGAGTAGGACTGTGAAGAAAGCTGAGTGATGAAATATTGATGCTTTTGAACTGTAGTGTTGGAGAAGACTCTTGAGAGTCCCTTGGACTGCAAGGAGATCCATTCTGAAGGAGATCATCCCTGGGATTTCTTTGGAAGGAATGATGTTAAAGCTGAAACTCCAGTACTTTGGCCACCTCATGCTATAAGTTGACTCATTGGAAAAGACTCTGATGCTGGGAGGGATTGGGGGCAGGAGGAGAAGGGGATGACTGAGGATGAGATGGCTGGATGGCATCACTGACTCAATGGACATGAGTCTGAGTGAACTCTGGGAGTTGGTGATGGACAGGGAGGCCTGGCGTGCTGCGATTCATGAAGTGGCAAAGACACGCTCGGACATGACTGAGCGACTGAACAAAAACAAAAACAAAAAAAAGAGGGCTATAGCAAAAAGGAGACTACATTCTTAGAAGGCTCACAGAAAACCTCTCAATCTCCAAGTCCCAGCACCCAGGCAGTAATTTGAAAGGAGCCAGGATAAACCCCTTGGAAAATTTCCTGGATAAGAAGGAAGCGACTAGAACTCTCTCTAAAGATGTAGATGCTGGCAGCAGCCATTTTTGAAAACTCATTTTACTGTGATAACACCAGAACCATTATGTAACTCTCTCTCTCTCTCTCTCTCTCTCTCTCTCTCTCTCTCTCTCTCTTTTTTTTCCCTGGGGACATAACTGCTTCCTACCCCTCTATCAGGTCTTCAGCAGTCCCAAGTCTCTCAGGCTAGGTAGACAGTCACATTGGCATCCAGTGCTATCTATCAGTGTATCTGCATCAGAACCCAGCCCCTGGATCATGCACACACTATACGGAGCCCCAGCCTCACCTTGAAGCAGGCCAGTACCAATGTTAGGCCCCAGTGCTATATCAACAGCTACAAAAGACCTGACAGGCCCTTTATTAGACTGACACCATTGTTAAGTCTTCCTCAGCTAGGTGGAAAGTCATGTGGGGATGTAACCCCATCCTTCAGTGGGCTGATATCTTTTCAAACTATACCGTCAACAATGCAAGATGCCTATATTTCCCTCCAGCATAGACACCTTGTGATTAAATATACTGGGAGCAGCTCCACCTACCAGCAAGCCCACAGTAGTCAGTTCCACCACAAAAAAAGAGCTTATGTAACGCACATGGGAGGACCACAGAACAGAGTGCTATTGATCAGAGGGGAGCATGCTGTTGGGCCCTACAGAACAGCTCCTGTATAAAGCCTTTTCTCTAAGATTGGGAAATGTAACTGACCTAATTACTAAATAAAACATAGAAAATTACACAAAATGAAGAGACAGAATGATATGTTCAAAACAAAAGAATAAGAGACAACCTCAGAAAAAGAACTAAACAAAGTAGGTCTAAACAATCTATCTGCACTTCCCGGGTGGCTCAGTGGGTAAAGAATCTATCTGCAGCACCAGAGATTCAGAAGACATGGGATCAATCTCTGGGTTAGGAAGATCCCCTGGAGGAGGGCATGGCAGCCCACTCCAATATTCTTGCCTGAAGAATCCCATGGACAGAGGAGCCTGGTGGGCTATAGTCTACAGAGTTGCAAAGAGTCAGATATGGCTGAAGTGACTGAGCACACACATACACACAAGCAATCTATCTGATACAAATTCAAGGTAATGATCATGAAGATGCTCACAGAATTCATAAGAATGGGTGAATAGAGTGAAAATTTCAACATAGTTAGAAAATATAAAGAGGAACCTGAAGAATCCAACTTACATAAAATACACCAGTAAATTAGATGACTAGTGGAAATCCCTCAAGCTGAATGGAGATTTTTAATAAGACTATTTTAAGAGAAATCTTGGGTAACATCAAACACACTAATATTCACATTATCGAGATCCCAGAAGGAGAAAAATAGGAGAAAAGGGTAGAGAAATTAGCTGAGGCAATAACAGCTGAAAATTTCCCTAACCTGAGAAAGAAAACAGACATTGACATCCACTGAGAATCCCAAACAAGATGAACTCAAAAAAGTCTGAACCAATATGTCTTATAATGAAAATGGCAAAAATTAAGGAAAACAGAATCTTAAAAGCAGCAAGAGAGGACTTTCAAGATGGCATAGGAATAAGACAGGGAGAATTTACCCTCTACAAATACATCAAAAACTCATCTGCATGCAGAATATCACCTACAGAACACATTCTGAACACTGGCAGAGTACTGCAGACTTCCAAAAAGGCAAGTCAATTTCCTCAGAATGAAGTAGGGCGAAAGATAAAGATTAAAAAGGAAGGCAAAAGATTTCAGAATGGTGACCTCACCCTGGAGAAGGAGTCAGGAAGGTGGAAAAGTTTCCACATGCTAGGAAACCCCCTCACAGGCAGGGTCATGGGGGAGCTTCAGAACCTCAGAGAAAACTACAGTGATGAGTTCAGAGAGGCAAAGCTGAGAATATTCACCAGAGATATTGTTATTGAACAGCACTTCCCAGCTGAGAAGCAGCTCACACACCTTCAGTAAGTGGGGGCTGGGTACTCGGGCTCAGGCTTCAGGACTCAAACCTCAGAGAGAGGACTGGGTTGGCTTCCATGAAGATACTGAGGGAGTCAAGGAAAAAGCATGGGCCCACAAGAGAGGCAAAAGACCATTCCCAGGGGTACTCTCTGCTTCCACATGCTCACAGACAAAGGACCCCACTTTAGTGAATGTTGAAGAGGGTTAAATACCTGCAATCTGTAGCTTCTGGGATAGAGAAACCAGTATAAATGCCAGAGATGGAAGGCAGGGGGCCACTATAGTCCCAACGCCAGGTTTTGCAGCTACTGCCAAGTTGTGAACTGGGGTGGATCACTGCTCACATCTTCCTGGAAGCCTGAGCAGCTTGGCTCCACAAGATTCCCACAATGCAGGGCCAACTCCCCCTGGGAAAGTGCACGACCCGCCTCAGACTATGCTGACCTCTTACAGGTCCCAACCATTGTGGGCACTACCCAGACAAATCAACTGTGTCTGTCATAACTCCCATTCTCCTAAACCCAACTGAGCTAGTGAACCCTATTAAGTGCTACTCTTGTGTCTGGGCAGAGAACAGACACCAAAGAGTGACCTACAAGCTGAGGCAGGGCCAAAACCAAAAGGGAAGATCAGGGGCTGTGAGAGTCAAGAAAAGAAGGATAAATCGCCCTTGCAGCTGCCTGAGACTGTGGACTTTATGGGCAACTATGGACTTCCCTGGTGGCTCAGATGGTAAAGCGTCTGCCTATAATGTGGGAGACCTGGGTTCAATTCCTGAGTCAGGAAGATCTCCTGGAGAAGGAAATGGCAAGCCACTCCTTTACTGTTGCCTGGAAAACCCCATGGATGGAGAAGCCTGGTAGGCTATAGTCCATGGGGTCGCAAAGAGTCAGACATGACTGAGCGACTTCAATTTCTTACACTTTGTAGACTTTGAGAGCAAGTATAAGCTGGAGTAAAGCAAGATCTGAGTCAGAGCTGACCCCACGCTGCCCAAAACAGGTCCAGAGACCTTCCTACAAATATTGGAGTACTTTCTGAGTAGGCAAATCAATTGAAGCAGGAAAACAGAGAAATTACATGGACATTCTTCTCAGTACCACTCTATATATATCTACCCCCACATTTTTTTCATATTTTTCTAATGTTCTTTATTATTCCTTTACTTTTTACTTTCATAAACTACTTTTTTCCTTTCTAAACATCTTATTTTTATTTTTTTAATTTATTTATTTTAATTGGAGGCTAATTACTTTACAATAGTGAATTGGTTTTGCCGTACATCAACATGAATACACCACAGGTATACACATGTTCCCCATCCTGAGCCCCCCTCCCATCTCCCTCCCTGTACCATCCCTCTGGGTCATCCCAGTGCACCAGCCCCAAGCATCCTGTATCATGCACCGAACCTGGACTGGCTATTCATTTCATATATGATATTATACACGTTTCAATCCCATTCTTCCAAATCATCCCACCCTCTCCCTCTCTCACAGAGTCCAAAAGACTATGTGTCTTTTGNATCATGCACCGAACCTGGACTGGCTATTCATTTCATATATGATATTATACACGTTTCAATCCCATTCTTCCAAATCATCCCACCCTCTCCCTCTCTCACAGAGTCCAAAAGACTATGTGTCTTTTGCTGTCTCACATACAGGGTTATGCATCTATGTCTCTTTTGCTGTCTCGCATACAGGGTTATAGTTATCATCTTTCTAAATTCCATATATATGTGTTAGTATACTGTATTGGTGTTTTTCTTTCTGGTTTACTNGGAGGCCTAGGCCTGCAATTCATGGAGTCACAACTAGTTGCACACGACTGAGTGACTGAACTGAACTGAACTGACTGATGACTTTCCAGCCTGCAGACAGGAAACTTCAAACACAGTAAATTAAAAAAAAGAAGAAGAAGAAGAGGCATAGAAACATGCAGCAGATGAAGGAACACGGTGAAAATACACAAGACCAAACAAATGAAGAGGAAATGTGCAGTCACCTGAAAAATAATTCAATGTAATGATGGTAAAGTTTATGGAAATAAGAGGGAAGCACAGATAAATAGACTAGAGGCACAGATTGAGAAGATACAATAAATGTTTAACAAGAAACTCAAAAAATTAAAGAAGAGACAATCAACAATGAACAACACAATAACTAAGATTAAAAATATATTAGAGGGAATAATGACAGAATAATTGAAGCAGAACAATGGATAGGTGAGCTGAAAGAAGGAATGGTAGAAATAACTGAAACAGAACAGAATAAATAACAAAGAATAAAAAGAAAAGAAGATAGTCTCAGAGACTTCTGGCACAACATTAAGTGCATTAACATTTGAAATATAAGGATTACAGAAGAACAAGAAAAAAAAGACAAGCTATGAGGATATATTTGAAGAGATTATAAAATGAAGAGACATCACTTTGTCAGCAAAGGTCAGTATAGTCAAAGCTATGGTTTTTCCAGGAGTCATGTACGGATGTGAGAGTTGGACCATAAAGGAGTCTGAGCCCTAAAGAACTGATGCTTTTGAATTATGGTGCTGGAGAAGACTTGAGAGTCCCATGGACTGCAAGGAGATCAAACTAGTCAATCCTAAAGAAAGTCAACCCTGAATATTCATTGGAAGGACTGATGCAGAAGCTGAAGCTCCAGTACTTTGGCCACTTGATGTGAAAAGCCAACTCATTGGAAAAGACCCTGATCTGGAAAAGATTGAAATCAAGAGGAGAACGGTGTGACAGAGGATGAGATGTTCGGATGGCATCACCAATTCAACAGACATGAGTTTGTGCAAACTCCAAAAGGTAGAGAAGGACAGGGAAACCTGGTGTGCTGTAGTCTGTGGGGTAGCAAAGAGTCAGACAAAAGAATTGAAAAATTCTCTAAAGTGGGAAAGTAAATAGCACCCAAGCCCAAGAAGGCCAAAGACTCCCATATAGGATAAACCCAAGGAGAAACATGCCATGACACATATTAATCAAGTGAACAAATATTAAAAACAAATAAGTAAGGTAGCAAGTGAAAAGGAACAAATAACATACAAGGAGATCCCCATAAGGCTAACAGCTCATCTTTCCACAGAAACCCTGGAGGAGAGAAAGGAATGGCAGAATATATTTAAAATGATGAAAGGGGGGGAGAAAGCCACAATAAAGATTACTCTCTCAGAAAGGATCACATTCTGATTGGAAGGAGAAATCCAAAGCTTTATACACGAGCAAAAGTTAAGAGAATTCCCCCACTACTCAACCAGCTCTATAACAAATACTAAAGGAACTCTGTAGGAAACACTAGAGAAAGAAAATGCCTTATAAAACAACCCCAAAATAATAAAATAAATTGTAATAAGATTATACAAATCAATAATTACTTTAAATGTAAGGGTAATATATGTTCTAACCANCTCCTTCCCCTGTTCTCACTCAAGGCTCCTCGGTTGACTCACAGCCTGACTCTGATTGTGACCCGGATTGTCAGACAGATCTGGATCTTGTTTGTCCCTGATCTGATTTTCTGTGTTTTGTCTGAATCTCAGTTATCATTTCTTACTCATTCATTTATTTATCCATGTGATAGTTGTTGAATACCTGCTTTGTTTTGGTGCAGTGTGTGGGGTAAAGCAATAAGTAAAACAGACAAGGTCCCTGCCCTTAGGAAGCTCACAGTCTAGCAAGGGAAACTCTTATTTCACTTTCTTTCATTTTTGTTTTTTGGGGATTTTGTTGTTGTTGCTGTTTGTTAAACAAAAATGGTTTTGACATTCTTTTTCCTGATGAAGCCAGACCTACAGGGCAGGAGTAAGGATCTCAGTAGGAGGCTTTCCCTGACACCATCTGTCAATTTCCTACCTATAGTTGGCATTTTTGTCTTTTAGAAGGAAGCTTTCATTACATCTTATTTTAAGAAGTAATGAATCAAGCATTTTGACTTAAACTATAGTCATTGGCAACTAACCCTTGTAAATACATTAACCAAGTAATTCAAATCAAACTGATTAATTTTTGTTATTAAAATGATTAATTGCTCTATCAGAATGGTCAAAACAATTAATATAGTAGAAATAGCAACACATAAAGACAGGGTCAGAATGATGATAGTCCCTAGATCGACAGAAAATAAAATGATTTTATAGTAAAGGGCTTCAGGAAATTTTAGTAACGTCATCCCTGTTAATTTATAAGTGGGTCCACCCATGGAATTTCTAAATGTCAGAATTAGGCTAGATTAGAACTCTGTTATGAGTTCTAATAGGTGGTCTTTTCACCTAGCTTTTAAGACTGCCTTCTATAAATCTAGTACTACCTCACAAAAATCGCCATCTGAGAGAAAGTGTATGAAATCACAAATATAGACACTAATCTATCTAACTATATTTTACAAATATTTGAACTATTTTTTTGACATTATCTTAAAACCACCCATTTGACAAGTTTGATTACTTACATGGAAGTAGCTTGAAATTTCATGGCTACAGAGACTAAACGCAGAAATTGTTGACATTGAGATATGTGAAATTTCTAGCTCTGACATGCAGCATGATTGAAAATCAGAAGTGAGCTATATTTATTGAATGATTTTGATTTTTGAATTACCATGACTATCCCATCTGGATTGCCATCCCTGTCACTGGCCCATGCAAGTAAATTATTAGATTCAGTTTGGAATTTATGAACCCACCAGCATTAAGTGTCCTGTGAACAGTAATTCCTGAATCCTAGAACAGAACCTCTCAAGCTTTTCTGAGAAAATCAGTATTTTACGTGCATCCAAAATCAGAACAAATGCCAGTGTAGCCAGAAAAAAAAGGAAAGAGTCAGTCGCTCAGTCCTGTCCGACTCTTTGTGACCCCATGGACTATATAGCCCACCCAGCTCGTCTGTCCATGGAATTCTCTAGGCAAAAATGCTTGGGTGGGTAGCCATTCAATTTTCCAGGAGATCTTCCTGACCTAGGGATCAACCCTGGGTCTCCCATATTACAGGCAAATTCTTTACTGTCTGAGCCACCAGAGAAGCCCATTTTTTCCTCTGATTTTCCCAAATTGAGAGGAATGACAAAAGAAATTAAGTGCTAATGGAATACTGAATGATTATTTTTTGTTCTTTCTTCACTTAATAAGTGTTTATTTTAAAATTACCATTTCACACCAGTCAGAATGGCTGCGATCCAAAAGTCTGCAAGCAATAAATGCTGGAGGGGGNCGGCAACGTTCCCATTCCAAAGATTCTAGAGAAGGAACAAAAAATTAATAGGACATAGCGACATGTTTTCCATATTGAATGTCTATCGGTTCTGTCGAGGTGTTAAATCCCCTGGTGGAAACAAGCACAGTAAAAGTAGCAAAATGGTAATTATTATACTTTACTCCCCATGTATTATAGGAATGATGAGAATGTTCCTTGGTGGACAGACAAAAGGGGTGCCCTCTTATGCACAAAGGAATACCTTCCACTGCAATGGTCAAATTACTAATATTATATTGTTGTTTATGATGAGATAGTTGTTCTATTCCCCTGCAAGCTTGTGGGGGAAAGAAGGCAGTCTCATTAGTACATACCTGCACTTCTGGTTCCCCCCAGGAAACTACTCTTACTAATGGAGGATTAGGTATATATGCCCAATATGTATGATTACTTGCTGATACACCAATTACCTGACATGTCACCACCACCATCATGGCAAGTAAGAGATTGGTAGGATTCAGAGGTTGCCTTGCCTTCATTAACATCTTCTCTGCTTCCTGGGTCAACTTCTTCATTTGACCCCATGTAGGAGGTGTTGCTTCCCTTGTACGGAAAGTAGAGCTTCTCTACAAAATAAGCTCTTCGAATTTTTGAACCAAGGGATCAGCCACTGTTGATTTTAATCAATCTCGTTGGGGTCCAAAACCTGTAATTATTAACAGAAATGAAAGCATACCCTCATCCCAAATATATTAATGATGCTGGGATCCAACCTTTCTCTATCTTTATACTAAATAGGTATATTCAAGGTCTTCTTATCATCATCTTTCCCTTGAAAATGCAACTTTGCTGCTGATAGATTTCCCTTGCTCCAAACATTCAAAAAATTTAGAGTAAGTAAGGTTTTATTCAGAATGTCTTTAGGTTTCATAAATCTCTCCTTTTTTATTTTTTCAAGACATTCACGCAAGGTATGATTAGCTCTTTCAATGGTAGCTTGCCGTTGACTATTATAAGGAATACCAAAAATATGGTTAGATGGTATTGAGATAAAAAGTGAGCTAATTTTGCAGATTGGTAGGCAGGTGCATTATCAGTTTTCAATTCAATTGGTAATCCCATAACTGCAAAACAAGATAACAAGTGAGTAATAACAGCGTCAGTCTTTTCAGAATGTAATGCATTGGCCCATTGGAAATGTGTGTAAGTATCTATAGTATGATGCACACATTTTTGTTGTCCGAAAGAAGAAATGTAAATTACATCCATTTGCCATATCTGATTTGCTTGTAGTCCTCTTATGTTGACATCTGGTGGGGTAAGTGGCAAAATAAAGGGTGCACATATGGAACAAGAACGAACAATATTCTGAGCTTGTTTTCAGGTAATAGCATGAGATTTTTGTAACCCTTTGGAGTTGGTATGCTATAAGAGATGTTCTTGCTTTGCTGCTTCTGTAGGATAAAGTAAGGCATCAATTTTAGCATTACCGAATGATAAAGGTTCAGGAAGGACAGAATGTGCATGGATGTGTGTAAAGAAAATTAACTCTGAACGTTGCAAGAGCAATTGTTGTACTTGGTAAAACAATTTATCAATAGCTATTTTAAGGGTCAATGGAAAGGAGGCATGGGGAAGCTGTAGGCAAGAGAGAACAGCATATTAAGAATCTGAAACAATGTTAATAGGAAGTTGGGAAAAATCTTGCAAAACTAAATAGATAACCCACAATTCAGTGGGCTGTACAGAAAAAAAAATGAGTGGGGGAGAACTTTGAAACTTTCTGGGGTCCAATATCCAGCAGTATTCTTATTTGCATCTGTAAAAATAGTGGGTCCCTTAACTGGAANTTTCTAACACCATACACAAAAATAAACTCAAAATGGGTTAAAGATCTAAACATAAGACCAGAAACTATAATACTCCTAGAGTAGAACATAGGCAAAACACTCTCTGACATAAATCACAGCAGGATCCTCTATGACCCACCTCCTATAATATTGGAAATAAAGGCAAAAATAAGCAAATGAGACCTAACTGAAATTAAAAGCTTATGCAAAACAAAGGAAACTATAAGCAAGGTGAAAAGACAGCCTTCAGAAAGGAAGAAAATAATAGCAAATGAAGCAACTGACATAGAACTAATCTCAAAAATATACAAACAACTTATGCAGCTCAACTCCAGAAAAATAAATGATCCAATCAAAAAATGGGCCAAAGAACTAAACAGACATTTCTCCAAAGAAGACATACAGATGGCCAATAAACACATGAAAAGATGCTCAACCTCACTCATTATCAGAGAAATGCAAATCAAAACCACAATGAGGTACCATTTCACACCAGTCAGAATGGCTGTGATCCAAAAGTCTACAAGCAATAAATGCTGGAGAGGGTGTGGAGAAAAGGGAACCCTCTTACACTGTTGGTGGGAATGCAAACTAGTACAGCCACTATGTAGAACAGTATGGAGATTCCTTAAAAAACTGGAAATAAATATCTTATTTTTTAATAAATTCATTTTATTTTTCATAATTTTACAGTATTGCTTAAACTGCATTTTTGCCATGTTTTTTAATTTAAATTTTTGTGAGTTTAATAATATTCATTTTCACTTAGAGGTTTGACTTGCTTTGATTGCTGTCTCTTTTTGACTCCTGTTTTCATCCTTTTTTCTATATATTTTTTTATTTTTTATTTTATTTATTTATTTTTATTTTTATTACTTTACAACATTGTATTGGTTTTGCCATACATCAATATGAATCCACCACAGGTATACACATGTTCCCCATCCTGAATCCCCGTCCCTCCTCCCTCCCTGTACCATCCCTCTGGGTCATCTCAGTGCACCAGCCCCAAACATCCAGTATTATGCATCGAACTTGGACTAGTGATTTGTTTCATATATGATATTATACATGTTTCAATGCCATTCTCCTTTTTTCTCTATTANCGTCCCTCCTCCCTCCCTGTACCATCCCTCTGGGTCATCTCAGTGCACCAGCCCCAAACATCCAGTATTATGCATCGAACTTGGACTAGTGATTTGTTTCATATATGATATTATACATGTTTCAATGCCATTCTCCTTTTTTCTCTATTATTTTCTCATTGTAATTATGCAAGCATTTTTAGTGTTCTTAGCTGTTGAGTGCTAAGTGTTGAGTTTCACCATTAGTTTTGGAGTTTTATCTTCTTTGCTGTGTGACTTGTGGAGACTTGGTGTTACAGTAAAGGGTTGGGCCTAAACCTCCAAAATGGGAGAAATGAGTCCAGGACTTTGGACCACCAGATAATTCCCCGACCTCATGGAACATTAATAGATGAAAGTATTCTCAAAGGCCTCCATCTCAACACTAACACCAAGTCCCATCCAAAAGCCAGCAAGGTCCAGTGGAAGATGCTTCATGTCAAGGCTTTAGCCTGCCCATTGGCAGAAAGACTTCCCAAAGACATACCAAACCAAGACACCCAAAACAAACTACTGGGTATAGCATTTCCCTTCAGGGAGACAAGACCCAGCTCCATCCACCAGAACACAGACACCCCCAACCAGGAAAGTTTCACAAGGCACCGGCCAAACCCCACCCATGGGGGGCAGACATCACAATTAAGAGGAAAGCCTAGCCAAGGCTATGGTTTTTTCCAGTGGTCATGTATGGATGCGAGAGTTGGACTGTGAAGAAAGCTGAGCACTGAAGAATTGACGCTTTTGAACTGTGGTGTTGGAGAAGACTCTTGAGAGTCCCTTGAACTGCAAGGAGATCCAACCAGTCCATTCTGAAGGAGATCTTTCCTGGGTGTTCTTTGGAAGGAGTGATGCTAAAGCTGAAACTCCAGTACTTTGGCCACCTCATGTGAAGAGTTGACTTGTTGGAAAAGACTGTGATGCTGGGAGGAACTGGGGGCAGGAGGAGAAGGGGACAACAGAGGATGAGATGGCTGGATGGCATCACCGACTCCATGGACATGAGTTTGAGTGAACTCTGGGAGTTGGTGATAGACAGGGAGGCCTAGGCCTGCAATTCATGGAGTCACAACTAGTTGCACACGACTGAGTGACTGAACTGAACTGAACTGACTGATGACTTTCCAGCCTGCAGACAGGAAACTTCAAACACAGTAAATTAAAAAAAA
>SJYV01005784.1:37628-76645 GCA_006410875.1 Neotragus pygmaeus | reverse complement strand
ATATATATATATATATATATATACATACCTCAGACCTAGGAACACATACAGACTCAAAGTGAGGGGTTGGAAAAATATACTCCATGCAAATAGAAATCATAAGAAAGTAGAAGTAGAAATACTCATATCACATAAAATAAAAACTTCAAATAAAAACCATTACAAGAGACAGTGGACACTATAATGATCAAGGGATAAATCTGAGAAGATATAGTCATTATAAATATATATGCACCCAACATAGGAGCATCTCAATACATAAGACAAATACATAAGACAAAATCGAAAGCAACACAATAATGGGGGACTTTAATACACCACTCACACTGATGGACAGATCATTCAGATAGAAAATTAATAAGGAAACACATGCTTTAAATGATATCTTGGACCAGGTAGATCTAATAAGACATTTCATCCAACAACAGTAGATTTCTTTTTTTTTCCTTTCTTTCTTTCTCAAGTGCACATGTAACATTCTCCAGGATAGATCACAGCTTGGGTCATAAATCAAATCTTGCTAAGTTTTAAAAAATTTGAAATCATTTCAAGCATCTTTTCTGACAATAACACTGAAAGATTAGATATCAACTACAAAGAAAACAAAACATAAAAACAAACACATAAGCCTAAACAATATACTTCAGAATAACAAACAGATCACTGAAGAAATAAAAAAGAAAATAAAAATACATCTAGAAATAAATGACAATGAAAACAAGACAATTCAAAACCTATGAAATGCAATAAAAGTGATGCTAAGAGGGAAGTTTATTGCAATACAATCTTACCTCAAAAGCAAGAAAAATAACAAATACACAACCTAATCTTACACCTAAAGCTATAAGAAAAAGAGAAAAAAAAATTCAACTTTAGTAGAAGGAATGAAATCATAAGGATCTGAGCAAAATAATAATAATAAATGAAAAATATATAAAGGAGGCAATAGCAAAGATCAGTAAATATAAAAGCTGGTTCTTTGAGAAGACAGAAAAACTCTTTGAGAAACTGTTAACCAGACTCAAGAAAAAAAAGGAGAATCAAAAAAATTATAAATGAAAAAGGAGACATTACAACAGACAACACAGAAATGAAAAGGATCATAAGAAACTACTATGAGAAACTATATGCCAATAAAATGGACAACTTGGAAGAAATGGACAAATTCTTAGAAAAGTATAAACTTCCAAAACTGAACCAGAAAGAAGTAGGAAATGTGAACAGACCAATCACAAGCACAGAAATCAAAACTATAATCAAAAATCTTCCAACAGACAAAATTCCAGGGCCAGATGGCTTCTCAGGCAAATTCTACCAAAAGTTTAGAGAAGAGCTAACATCTATCCTGCTCAAACTCCTCCAGAAAGCCTCAAAGGAAGACGAACTCAAATTCATTCTATGAGGCCACCATCATACTGATACAAAAACCAGACAAAGATGCCACCAAGAAAAATAAAATTACAGGCCAATATCACTGTTGAATGGAGATGCAGAAACCCTCAACAAACCTCCAGCAAACAGAATCCAACAGCACATTGAAAAGTTCATACATCATGATCAAATGGGCTTTATCCCAGGGATGCAAAGATTTTTGAATATACACAAATCAATCAATGTGATATACCATATTAACAAACTGAAAGATTAAAAAACCATATGATAATCTCAATAGATGCATGGAAAGCTTTTGACAAAATTCAGAACTCAATTTTGATTAAAAGTCTCCAGAAAGTGGGCTTCCCTTGAGGCTCAACTGGTAAAGAATCCGCCTGCAATGCAGAAGACCTGGGTTTGATCCCTGGGTTGGGAAGATCCCCTGGAGAAGAGAAAGGCTATCCACTCTAGTATGCTGGCCTGGAGGACTCCATGAACTACAGTCCATGGGGTTGCACAGAGTCAGACACAACTGAGTATGCCACAAAGTAGGCATAGAATGAACATACTTCAACATAATAAAGCCTATATATAACAAACACACAGCAAACAATGGTGAAAACCTGCAAGCATTTTCTCTATAATCAGGAAAAAGACAAGGGTGCCCACTCTCACCACTATTATATGTCAACATAATTTAGGACTCCTAGACACAGCAATCAGAGAAGATAAAGAAATAAAGCAATCCAGATTGGAGAAGAAGTAAAACTCTCAGTGCTTGCAAAGGACATGGTACTATACACAAAAACCCTAAGGATGCCACCAGAAAATTACTAGAGCTAATCAATGAATATAGTAAAGTCACAGGATATAAAATTAATACCCAGAAATCCCTAACATTTCTAGGCACTAACAATGAAAAATCAGAAAGAGAAATTAAGGAAACAATTCCATTCACCATGACAACAAAAGGAATAAAATACTGTGGAATAAATTTACATAAAGAGACAAAAGATCTGTATGCAGAAGACTATAAAGCACTAATGAGAGTAATCAAAGATGACACAAACAGATGGAAAGATACACCATGTTCTTGGAATGAAATAATCAATATTGTGAAAAGAACTGTACTATCAAAGTTCAGTTGCAGTCATCTCTGACTATTTTGGACCCCATGGACTGCAGCATGCCAGGCTTCCCTGTCCATCATCAACTCATGGAGCTTGCTCAAATTCATATCTTTCAAGTCAGTGATGCCATCCAACCATCTCATTCCCTGTCATCTCCTGCTCCTGGCTTCAATCTTTCCCACCATCAGGGTCTTTTTCCATGAATCCGTTTTTTGCATCAGATGGCCAAAGTGTTAGAGCTTCAGCTTCAGCATCAGTCCTTCCAATGAATATGCAAGACTGATTTCCCTTAGGAATGACTGGTTTGATCTCTTTGCTGTCCAAGAGTCTTCTCCAATACCACAGTTCAAAAGCATCAATTCTTTGGTGCTCAGCGTTCTTTATGTTCCAACTCTCACACCCATACATGATTACTGGAAAAAACATAGCTTTGACTAGATGGACCTTTATTCACAAACATGTCTCTGCTTCTTAATATGTTGTCTAGGTTTAATATACTCACCAGAGCAATCTATAAATTCACTGTAATCACTAGCAAACTACCAATGGCATTTTTCATATAACTAGAACAAATAATTTGAAAGTTTGCATGGAAATACAAAAGACCACTAACATCCAAAGCAATCTTGAGAAAGAAGAATGGAACTGGAGGAATCAATCTTCCTGACTTCAGACTATACCACAAAGTGACAGTCATCAAGACAGCATGGTACTGGCACAAAAACAGAAATATAGACCAATAGAACAAGAAAGAAAGCCTGTAGATAAATCCATGCGTCTATGGGAAACTTATTTTTGACAAAGGATGCAAGAATGTGTAATGGAGAAAAGACGCTCTCTTCACTTCCCTGTGTTGCTGGAAAGACTGAATAGCTACATGTAAAAGGCTGAAATTAGAACACTTCCTCACACCATACACAAAAATAAACTAAAAATGGATTAAATAACTTAATGTAGGACCAAAAACTATAAAACTCTAAGAGAAAAACATATTGAGAACCCTCTTTGACATAAATCACAGCAAGATCCTCTTTGATTCACCTCCTAGAATAATGGAAATCAAAACAAATGGACTTAATTAAACTGGAAAGCTTTTGTACAGTGAAGGAAACTATAAGCAAGGTGAAAAGGCAACCCTCAGAATTGGAGATATTAATAGAAAATGAATGAACTGACAAAGATTAATCTCCAAAATATAGTCAGCTTATGCAGCTCAATACCAGAAAAACAAGCAATCCAATCAAAAAGTGGGCCAAAGACCTAAATAGACATTTCTCTAAAGTAGACTTATAAACATAGGAAAAAATGCTCAGCATGGCTCATTATTAGAGAAATGAAAATCAAATCTACAATGAGATATCATTTCATGGCAGTCAGAATGGCCAGTATCAACAAATCTACAAACAATAAATGCTGAAAAGGGTGTGGAGAAAAGAGTACCCTCTTGCACTATTGGTGTGACTATAAATTGGTACAGTCACTATGGAGAACAGTATGGAGGTTCCTTAAAAAAACTGAAAATAGAGCTACCATATGATCCAATAATTTCACTACTGAGCATATATCCTGAGGAAATCAGAGTTGAAAAAAACCATGTACCCCAAAGTTCTTCTTGGCACTCTTTCCAGTGGCTAGGACATGAAGGCAATCTAGAGATTCAGCAGTAGATTAATGGATAAAAAAGATGTGATACACATATACAATAGAATATTACTCAGCTGTAAAAAGGAATGCACTTCAGTCCATTTTAATGAAGTGAATATATCTAGAGCTTATTACACAGAGTGAAATAAGTTGGAAAGAGAAAAACAAATATATATTAACACATATATGGAAGCTATAATGATGATATTGATTAACTTATTTGTAGCACAATAAAAGAGAAACAAACATAAAGAATAGACATGGATACAGTGGGGAAAGGAGTCGGTGGGATGAACTGAGAGAGTAGCATTGCAACATATACGTTATCATATGTAAAATAGATAGCCAGTGGGAATTTCCTGTATGATGCAGGAAGCTCAAATCTGGTGCTCTGAGACAATCTAAAGGGGTTGAATGTGGCAGGAGTTGGGAGGGTGGTTCAAGGGGTAGAGGACATATGTCTGATTCATGATGATGTATGGCAAAAACAAACACAATATTGCTATTATCTCCCAATTAAAAATAATAAAATTTTTAAAGCAGCAAGAGAAAAGCAACTTTACATACTAAGAAATTCTCATAACGCCATCAGCTGATGTTTCAGCAGAAAGTTTTCTGGCCAGAAGGAAGTGGTATGATACATTCAAAATACTGAAAGGAAAAAAAAAAAAAAAANAATGATGCCATAGCTTCTGCTTGTCTTTATATTGCCTGCAGACAGGAAGGGGTTCCTAGAACATTTAAAGGTAAGTTTTTAATTGTTTAGATATAAATGTTAATCTATTTCATATTAAAGTGACAGGCCAAAGTCAGCAGCTCGGATGCTTAGTAAATTCAGCTTCCTGGTTACATACAGTAATTCACTTAAGCATCTTTGTAAACAGCACCTTATTTTGTTCCTTGACAAAAATTCTATGATCATATTGATCATGTTCTTTTCAGGTTGTTTTCCCATGTAAAGTCATGTTAGTCCATGTAAGCCCTGTTAGTAAGGTCTTTTGACTGTATATAGTGAGCTTTGAGGCCTGGCCTCAGAATCCTTTGTTGCAAGTGTGTACACTGGATGTACAGCAAATTTTCTGCTCCTAGCAAAGGTCTCTACAGATGAGAGAGTCAAGCCTTAGAATCAATGAAATTTTTTCTCTTGAGTTAAGACAGTTTTCATTTTCAGGCTTTGATAGAACTAATATTTTTCATGTAGTTTTCAGTTTATGCGTGAAAACATTATAGCTTATTCAGTGTTGCTGTGATACTTGGACATTTTAGCTTAAGACTGTAACTGCCCTTCATTCATCCAGGAATATTTTATGTTTTCTGGTGTCACACTCAAGAAGCAGTGGTTCTTGCAACTAAAACTAAGACTTCTGTTAAATTTATTCGTAGTGTTAGTTGAAATTTTAGAATAACAGGGTCAAATACTTGATCACATTTTGCTGTTGTCTGTAATTGCAGGGATTGCATGTATGTATGACATTGTGTAACTTGAGAGGCATTCTTTAGTTTGAATATTTTCTTTCATTTTCTTGATATACCCCTTACAACAGATTAATACATATCAAAGAAATTTTTGATTGATTGAAGAAACTTGCATGAATTGAAACTTCAGAGAAGTTAATATTTTGAAATATTAAGACCTACATTTAGCTTTTTTTTTTAAAGCTGTTGTAAACATTTAAATTAATTGAGAAATTTTAAATTAGTTTTGTGAGAAGTATCACTGAGAGAATTAGATTGATCTTTAAGGCAGGATAGCATTTTGCAGTATATACTTTTATAATAAAAGATGATAGATTTATATGGTGAACTACATGGCCTAGGTGGATTTATTTATTTAAACTTTTTTTGTCTTTTAGAAATATGCGCTGTATCACGAATTTCTAAGAAAGAAATTGGTCGCTGTTTTAAACTTATTCTAAAAGCNTAAAAAAAGAATAAGGGAGCTTGAGGGGATAAGAGCATTGTGGTTGGGGAATTTGTATAAGCAAAGGCATTATCCATGGCCTTATTGTAAATAATGAGAACCCTGGCCTTATTGTAAATAGTGTGTTGGTAATAAAAGACAAAATGGATAAGTGTCCAACACTGTGCACAGAAGTTTCTCAATCAAGATATACCTGAACATGGGATGTACAGAGTGTGGGGAAAATTATAGATGGTGGACAAGTCTAGAATATAAAGTAGGAAGGTACTGGAAGGGGTGAACCAAGAAGGGCATATCAGGGTCTGGCAAAATACCAGCTTAGAGGTTTGGATTTCATCTTAAGGAAACCTCAGTCACCATTGATGCCCAGTGCCTGGCATGTGAAAGGTTGAAAAAATGAGCAACTACTGACAATTTTGATAAAGGGGAAGGAACGGAGGCATGCTCTACAAAGCTTGCTCTGGCAGAAATGTGGGGTAGCTTAGGGTGGGGAGAAAGGAGAAGGGGAAAGAAAGGACCCATTAGAAAGCTATTGCAATCAATCATGGACATGAGAAAGACAAGAAGCACTCAGGTCTGTTAGATATTTTAAAAATGGAGTTGCAGATCTCAGATGTGGGGGATGATGGAAAGAGCAGTGTGAAGTTGCCTCTGGGGCCCAGCACCTAAGTGACTAGGGGAGGAGATACGCCACTGAATCAAGCAGAGATCCAAGGACAGCAGGAATGAAGATGCAGGAGATTCATATTTAGTAGTGACAATTACTTAAAACCCACCCTTGGATCTTCTGATTTTTTTCTTTCTTGTTATTGTAAAGACATTCATTTTTCTTCCAACCAAGTAAATTATTCTCTGTCAGCAAGCTAGGGGGGAGGGGATGAAGGAAAAAGATCTCGGTTTGCTCTTGGCTTTTCCTCTGTCTAGTCCAAACACTGGAAATGTCAAGTTTGCACACTAATTAAACATGTCTGTCTCGGACTGCACTTGTATCTTTCACTGAGAAGGTGTAGATTTCCAGGGAGACATTACACATTCATGTTTTCAAATAACAGCATTTTGAAATCTCCCTGTGTGACACAAATACCAACTTTGTGAAAGTGTCTCCTGATAGGAAAGACACCTGTGTAAGGCAGCTTGGGTCTGAGAGAGCCAGGTTGTGCTCAGTCCATGCCCTTTAATTTATTTTCTAGGAGAGCCACTCTGGGAGCCTCTGCAGGGCCATCCCTGGGCCTTTCTAGATTTCCATGAATTCTACTGCTCACCTGATATCTCCCAAGACTGGGTCTCAGAAAATCTTATTCCCTGGTTAGGTTGAAATTGTCCCTGTCATGATCCCTGGTGTCTGCAATTTTGTCTTTTTGCCAAGACTTTGCAAAGCCTTACTAGAATCTTATATGGGAGGCATCATTATCACCCACATCCCACAGACAAAGAAATGCAGCCTCAAAACCCTTATAGAATGAGATTCAGTGATTACATATTTTCTATGTGATAAGTATATGCCAGACATGGTTAAATACTGCAGATACAATTGCAAACATGACCAACATGGTCCCTGCCCACGTGGGGATTTAGTCTGGTGGAGAGAAAGTAAATTATTGGGAAAATGGAGAATCAGAGAGTTTAGATCATTTGCCAATGACAAGATACTAGTGGTTAAATGGCTATACCCACTCAACTTCAAATCTTAAATTTGTCTTCTTAGGGAGTAAAACATAGATCTTAAAAATGGGAGGAAAAGTTGTAGTTATCATCTGAATCCCTGCAAAGTCAAAGGAAAATGAGAATTGGAAGGGAAATGGCTGAGACTTGTATGTGTGAAAATGCTTATGTTATGCTGCCCAGATTGCCTGGAGGGGCTGACTTGCATGGAGGAGGCCACCACTGACCTTACCATGTTCAAGTTACCACATGGTGAGGATAAATAAAAGCAGCAAGGCTGTTCAAAGGCAGAGTTTTCAACCAGCTTTCCAGGACCTGTTTTAAGTCCAAAAAATCTCATCTTCCCCAACTGAACATGGGCACTTTGACTCATCACTTGATCAAGAGTTCCCAGTCTTGGGGATTCCAAGTTCAGTTCAGGTCAGTTCAGTTTAGTTTGGTTGCTCAGTCATGTCCAACTCTTTGTGACCCCATGGACTGCCACATACCAGGCTTCCCTGTCCATCACCAACTCCTGGAGCTTGCTCAAACTCATGTCCATTGAGTTGGTGATGCCATCCAACCACGTCATCCTTTGTTGTCCCCTTTTCCTCCTGCCTTCAATCTTTCCCAGCATCAGGGTCTTTTCCAATGAGTTGGTTCTGTGCATCAGGTGGCCAAAGTATTGGAGATTCAGCTTCAGCATCAGTCCTTCCAATAAATATTCAGGACTGATTTCCTTTAAGATTGACTGATTTGATCTCCTTGCAATCCAAGGGACTCTCAAGAGTCTTCTCCAACACCACAGTTCAAAAGCATCAATTCTTTGGTGCTCAACTTTCTTTATAGTCCAACTCTCACATCCATACNCCTTTAAGATTGACTGATTTGATCTCCTTGCAATCCAAGGGACTCTCAAGAGTCTTCTCCAACACCACAGTTCAAAAGCATCAATTCTTTGGTGCTCAACTTTCTTTATAGTCCAACTCTCACATCTATACGTGACTATTGGAAAAAACATAGCTTTGAAAAAAAAGCTATAGATCTTTGGGAATTCCAAAGATCTATAATATTTTTTCATGTTCAGGGTGGGGGTTCAAGTTAGAACATTAGTAATATGTTTTTACAAAGCCCTACTGTCTACTATTCAGAGAAAGAAATGGCAACCCACTCCAGTATACTCGCCAGGGAAATTCCATGGACAAAGGAGTCTGGTGGCCTATAGTCCATGGGGTGGCAAAGAGTTGGACATGATTTAGTGAGTAAACAACAACTGTCTACTATTACCAACTCTTGTTAAAGAAGAGACATTTCCATAACAGGTAAAGAGAGAAGGAGTAATATCAACAGGAATATGAAATTTAAAACAACTCTTTAAGTGGAATTATTTTAGTCATTAAAAATAAACAAACTCTAACTTGTCATTTTTCTCNTCGCAAAGTAGTGTCTCTGCTTTTGAATATACTATCTAGGTTGATCATAACTTTTCTTCCAAGGAGTAAGCATCTTTTAATTTCATGGCAGTGATTTTGGAGCCCCCCAAAATAAATTCTGACACTGTTTCCACTGTTTCCCCATCTATTTCCCATGAAGTGATGGGACCGGATGCCATGATCTTCGTTTTCTAAATGTTGAGCTTTAAGCCAACTTTTTTGTTCTCCTCTTTCACTTTCATCAAGAGGCTTTTTAGCTCCTCTTCACTTTCTGCCATAAGGATGTTGTCATCTGCATATCTGAGATTATTGATATTTCTCCTGGCAATCTTGATTCCAGCTTATGTTTCTTCCAGTCCAGCATTTCTCATGATGTACTCTGCATATAAATTAAATAAGCAGGGTGACAATATACAGCCTTGACATACTCCTTTTCCTGTTTGGCATATAATTACTCATAATAGCTTCTTCTGACCTTCTGTGTTACTGTAGTACTAATTGTAGATTCTCCTCTTTCATTACTAACTTTATTTGGGCTATCTCTGTCTCTCTCTCACTTTTTTTTTTCCTATTTCTTTAGCTGTTTGATTTTTTTTTTCTGTAGCATGTTGCTGCATCATATATTTAATAAGGTCTCTATTTATGGGAATATATGTTCTTGCTAGATCTTTGGTGTTCAAATAAAATAATAACTTCTTTGTACACTTATCATTAGGGATATGTACAAGCTAGTTATGATTGTTTTATTTCTGTTTTCTTCTTTCTCTAGGCAGTTTCTGATCATCTCTTTGATTTTTTATGTGATCCATTATTAACATGTTCTTTAGACTCCATATGTTTGTGTGTTTTGCATTTTTTTTTCCTTTTAGTTGATTGCTAGTCAATCCCAGGGACAGGGGATCCTGGTGGGCTGCCGTATATGGGGTTGCACAGAGTCGGACTTGACTGAAGCGACTTAACAGCAGCAGCAGCAGCAGCAGTCTCATACTATTGTGGTCAGAAAAGATGCTTGATATTATTTCAGTCTTAAACTTACTGAAACTAGTTTTCTGAATAGCCATGTGATCTATTCTAGAGAATGTTCCATGGTCTCTTGAATGTGTTCTCTGCTACTGTTAGACTGAATATTCTATAGTTATGTATTAATTTTGTCTATGATAATACATCAATTAAGACCATTGTTTCTTTATTGATTTCCTGTGTAGATGATACGTCCATTGAGGTAGTGGGGATTTAAAGTCCCCTCTGCTATTTTGTTACTGTCAACATCACCCCCATTTTTTTTTTTTTTTTAGCATTTGCTTTTTGAATTTAGGTATTCCTATATTGGTTGCATATATACTTAAAAATGTTACATCTTCTTGTTAAATAGTCTATTTATAATTATGGAATGATCTTTGTCTCAGTGCAGTTTCTGTTTTAAAGTTTGTTTTTTCTGATTTAAGGATTGCTACCTCAGCCTTCTTTTTTTTCTATTTGCATGAAATCTCTTTTTATCAGCTCCACACTGTCAAACTCTGTTTCCTTAGATGTAAAATGAGTCTCTTGTAGGATGCATATATATGTCTTAAAAAAAAAAATCTGTTCAGGTACTCTACGTGTTTCAATTGGAGCATTTGTTCATTAATATGTAAAGTAATTAGTGATAGGTATGTACTTACATTTTGTTCATTAATTTTTTCTTTGTAGTTCTTTTTTGTTCCTTTCTTCTCCTTTGCTCTATTTTAGTTCTATGTTTGGATTCCTTTTCCTTTTTTTATGTGGATCTATAATAAGTTTTTGCCTTGTGGTTTACCATGATGATATATATATATAGTTTTAGCTTGAAGAACCCTTCAGTTCAATTCAATTCAGTCACTCAGTCATGTTCAACTCTTCGCTACCCCAGGGAGGCAGCATGTCAGGCCTCCCTGTCCATCACCAACTCCCAGAGTTCACTTACTCATGTCCATCAAGTCAGTGATGCCATCCAGCCATCTCATCCTCTGTCATCCCCTTCTCCTCCTGCCCGCAATCCCTCCCAGCATCACAGTCTTTTCCAATGAGTCAAGTCTTTGCATGAGGTGGTCAAAGTACTGGAGTTTGAGCTTTAGCATCATTTCTTCGAAAGAAATCCCAGGGCTGATCTCCTTCAGTATGGACTGGTTGGATCTCCTTGCAGTCCAAGGGACTCTCAAGAGTGTTCTCTAACACCACAGTTCAACAGGGTTCCAACAAAGTCTAACCACCATACATGTTTACTCTCCCTACTGACTTTGAATGGTTTTGATTACATGTTTGTAATATTTTTTGTTTTTGTATATCCCTTAATCACTTATTTTGGATACAGAGGATTTTACTTTTATCTTTTAACTTACTTACATGCTTTATAACAGATTGAATTACTACCTTTACTGGATGTTTACCCTTACCAGTGATATTTTTCCCTTTACATTTTCCAAATTTCTAATTGTGGCTTTTTCTTTTTTGCTTATGAGAGTGTCTAAAACATTTCTTTTAAAGCTGGTTTAGTGGTGGTCAGAATCTGTCTGCAGTGCAGGAGACCCTGGTTCGAGACCCTGGATTGGAAACATCCCCTGGAGAAGCAAATGGTAAACAAACCACTCCAGTATCCTTGCCTGGAAAATCCCATGGATAGAGGAGCCTGGTGGTCTGCAGACCTCGGGATTGCAAAGAGTTGGGCACAACTGAGAGACTAACATTTTAGTGGTGGTGAACTATTTAACTTTTGCTGGTTGGTAAACAACCCCACTCCAGTACTCTTGCCTGGAGAACCCATGGACAGAGGAGCCTGGTGGGCTGCAGTCCATGGGGTTGTGAAGAGTTGGACACGACTGAGCGACTTCACTTTCATGCATTGAAGAAGGAAATGGCAACCCACTCCAGTGTTCTTGCNAAGGTGAGGTCGCTCAGTCATGTCCGACTCTTTGCGACCCCATGGACTTTAACCTAGTAGGCTTCTCTGTCCATGGGATTCTCCAGGCAAGAATATTGGAGTGAATTGCCATTTCCTTCTCCATATATCAATTCAGTTCAGTCGCTCAGTCATGTCCGACTCTTCGCGACCCTACGAATCGCAGCACGCCAGGCCTCCCTGTCCATCACCATCTCCTGGAGTTCACTCAGACACACGTTCATCGAGTCCGTGATGCCATCCAGCCATCTCATTCTCTGTCGTCCCCTTCTCCTCCTGCCCCCAATCCTTCCTAGCATCAGAGTCTTTTCCAATGAGTCAACTCTTCTCCATATATAGCAGTATGTATATGTCAATCCGAAACTCCCAACTTATCCTTTCCCAACCTTTCTCCTTTGGTAACCATAAGTTTGTTTTCTAAGTCTGCAAGTCTGTTCCAGTTTTGTAAATAAGTTCATTTGTATCATTTTTTTTTTCAGATTCTACCTATAAGCAATATCATTTGATATTTGTCTTTCTCTGCCTGACTTACTTCACTTAGGATGATAATTTCCAGGTCCATCCATATTACTGCAAATGGCATTATGTCATTATTTTTAATGACTGAGTAGTATTCCATTGCATGCATGTACCACATCCTCTTTATCCATTCATCTGTTGATGAATATTTAGGTTGCTTCCCTGGTTAGGTTATTGTAAACAGTGCTGCAATGAACACTAAGGTGCTTGTATCCTTTTGAAACATGGTTTTGTCTGGATATATGCCCAGAAGTGTTGGGCATGTGTTGGATCACATGGTAGCTCTATTTTTAGAATCTTAAGGAACCTCCATACTATTCTCCCTAGTGGCTCTACCAATTTACATCCCCACTAATAGGGTAGGAGGGTTCCTTTTCTCCACACACTCTCCAGCATTTCTTATTTGTAGACTTAAAAAATTTTTTTTATTTTGTGTTGGAATATAGCCAATTAACAATGTTATGTTAGTTTCAGGTGTACAGTGAAGGGAGGCCACATATATACATGTATCCATTCTCCTCCAAACTCCCCTCCCATCCAGACTGCCACATAACACTGAGCAAAGTTCCATGTGCTACACAATAGGTCTTTGTTTGCTATCCATTTTAAACATAGCAGTGTGATTATGGCCAAGACTTTTTGATGATGGCCATTCTGTCTGGTGTGAGGTGACATCTTATTGTAGTTTTGCTTAAACTTCAACAGTGGCTTTATAAATTCTCAGCATTGTAAGTAGACCAGATGGAAGAGCAGATCTATTATCATGAAGGCCAGTGCTCCTCCCCTTCCAAAGGATTCTGCAGTCATGGAGGCACCTACTCTCCTCGGGGAAGGGGAGTTGAGGATGGTACTTCCACTGTTACTGCCCCATGAACATGGGAAAGGTCTACTTCACCACTAATACAGCTTGCTTTCTGGGATATTTCCATCAGAAAGTCAGTGGTTCAGATGTGCATCTCTTGGCAGAAAGGGAACCAGCAAGGAGGAAGAGGGTTACAGATGAGGCAGGTGTCCTCTGAAGAGGGGTGTGGCTGGGAGGAGGCAGTGCGGAAACAAGCAGTTTCCAGGAGGTCATCAGGCAAAGCCCCGGAAAGTTAGACAGTGTTTGCCAGCCCAGATCTGGACCTGGCTCTGGGGCTTTGTAGCAGGGGGCTCCCACTCTCCTCTCTACGTTGTTATCTTTGTTGGCCTCACTGTGAGGCTTGCAGGATCTCACTTCTCTGAGGATCTCTCTGGGTTCCAAGCTGGACCACAGACGACAAAGCCCAGAATCTTAACCACTAGGCAATCAGGGAAATTTCCTTTTTTTTTTTTTTTTTTCCAGCCACTCTTCGAAGCTTGCAGAAATCTCCAACCAGGGATTGAACACATACTCCTGCAGTAGAAGCAGGATGAAGTCCAATTAGTTTCTTGAGATTCCTCCCTCCCTTCCCTGCTCTGTTCCATGTCTCATGTGACCTGTAAGGGCTGCATTTCTTGTCTTCATGTTCTTTGGCTGATAGGGGCTGCCAGTGGAGAGGCTGCGGTAGAAGGAGGAAGAAGTCTGTGAACTGTCTTCCCCACTCCCCCACTTCTCTCCCATCAGGTCGCTGTGGGCTCGGCTCTTCAGGTCAGAGCTCCTGCCAGTGTTTCTTTCCCTGCGCTCCTCTCTCTAGTTTGGGACACCATTTCTCCCCTTCCTCCTTCAGATCCAGGCCAAGTGGACAGTTCCCTGCTGAGCCTGGCTTTAGACACTCTGCCACCCCGTGGTACTTTCTCTAAATCTTGTAGACTAGTCCTTTTATTAATACTCGTCAAGTTACCAACTCCGATCTTTACTACCGGAACTCTGACTGGGTCAAGAGGCTTTAGAAATAGCAGGCAAAAAAAAAAAAAAAAAAAAGCTCCCCTGCCCTCTGAGAGTTTACGATGGAATTGGAGATGTAAGCTGCAAACAGAAAGGGAAGAGACATTTCTATTCAGCTATATCTTCTATGCGACATTCGCACAGCATTTATGTGATCAGAGGAAGGGGACAGAATGGACTAGCGCATCAGAGGAAGCTTTGGAGAGAAGGCAGTGACACAAGCAGGCCTTGAAGTGTGGCCACTGCTTTGGGAAGTGGGAAAGAGGGCAGTGGCCCCCAGGGTGGAAGAACAGACCAAGTGAAGAGCAGGGGTCAGAAACACCCTGGGGCGTGTGATTCCAAGTCTGAGCATCAGTGGCCTGACTGGAAACAAAGTGGGGGAATAAGAAGGGGAATGTCAGAAGATGCGGAAGATGCATCGCCAGACTGGGATCTGTTAGAATCAACAGAACCAAAGTCTGCTTGAGGCCCTTCCTCCCTCATCTGCTCCTATCACTGAGCTCTCAGATCAAATATCATTATTATTAATTTTTTTTTTTGAGAAGCCATCTCTGGTACCCAGCTTCCAAGATTTGCCCCAATGATATCCTCCTCTTGGTATTTACAATGTAGTCCCTTTCCATTGAGTGAGTGGGGTCTGGACTTGGTGCCTTGTATTTAAAGAGTAGAATAAGGTGAGACGGGATGTGTGTGTGTGTGTGTGTGTGTGTGTGTGTGTGTGTCCAAGCCTAGATCATAGAAGGCAGTGTGGCAGCCCTCTCTCTCTCTCAGATCACTTGCTCTGGGGGAATCCGAATGCCATGCCGAGAGGCTATTCCCACTACCCTGGAGAGACCTATCCAGCAGGAGTTGAAGTTTTCAACCAGTTGCTGTGTGAGTGGCTTGGGAGCAAATCCCCCAGCTTCCCCCAGTCAAGCCTTAGATGACTCCAGTCCCAGTTGACAGCTTGATTCCAGCCCACGAGAGATCTTGGGTCAGACTCACCCCAGATAAACCACTTCCAGATTCCTGACTGAGAAAAAACTGAGAAAAAAAACATTTGTGGTTTTAACCTGCTACTTTATTAAGCAGAAATAGAGGGTAAATGCTCGGTCCCTGATCACAGATATTAAATCCCCACCTCCCTCTCCATACTGCACTTCCCATCACTTTCAGTTATATCCTAAGCATCAGGAGGACTCATTATCCTGGCTCTTGTTATCTCTGTGATCCCTTCTTAGCCCACTCTTCTCACTGTTTCAGCTACACAGCCTTCCTTGCTACTCCATGAACACACACCCCCCTTTCAGCAGGACTGTATTTACTGATGTTTACTTCTAGAAGCGTCTTTCTCAGTTGTGTGAGTTATGTGCTTGGTTTGCTCTCTTCCTTCTTTCAGTTCTCTGCCCACAAGTCAGTTTCTGCATGATCCCTTCCCTGACCATCTTATTCAAACTGCAACCAGATCTTACCAATGCCATCCTAGCCTCCTCTCTGATTTGCTTTTCTTCATAGGATATAGCCTTTTCATACTGTTCATGGTGTCTCCATGAAAGGACAGAAATGGTATGGACCTAACAGAAGCAGAAGGTATTAAGAAGAGGTGGCAAGAATATACAGAAGAACTATACAAGAAAGATCATTTTGACCCAGATAACCATGATGGTGTGATCACTCACCTAGAGCCAGACATTCTGGAATGTGAAGTCAAGTGGGCCATAGGAAGCATCACTGCAAACAAAGCTAGTGGAGGTGATGGAGTTCCAGTTGAGGTATTTAAAATCCTAAAAGATGATGCTGTGAAAGTGCCACACTCAATATGCCAGCAAATTTGGAAAACTCAGCAGTGGCCACAGGACTGGAAAAGGTTAGTTTTCATTCCAATCCCAAAGAGAAGCAATGCCAAAGAATGCTCAAACTACTGCGCAATCACACTCATCTCACACGCTAGCAAAGTAATGTTCAAAATTCTCCAAGCCCGGCTTTAACCATATATGAACCATGAACTTCTTGATGTTCAAGCTGGATTTAGAAAAGGCAGAGGGACCAGAGATCAAATTGCCAACATCTTTTAAATCATCGAAAAAGCAAGAGAGTTCCAGAAAAACATCTATTTCTGCTTTATTGACTATGCCAAAGCCTTTGACTGTGTGGATCACAACAAACTGGAAAATTCTTCAAGAGATGGGAATACCACACCACCTTACCTACATACTAAGAAATCTGTATGTTGGTCAAGAAGCAACAGTTAGAACTGGACGTGGAACAACGACTGGTTCCAAGTCAGGAAAGGAGTACGTCAAGCTGTTTATTTTTACCCTGCTTATTTAACTTGTATGCAGAGTACACCATGTGAAATGCAGGCTAGAGGAAGCACAGGCTAGAGTCAAGATTGTCAGGGGAAATATCAATAACCTCAGATATGCAGATGATACCACCCTTATGGCAGAAAGTGAGGAAGAACAAAAGAGCCTCTTGATGAAAGTGAAAGAGGAGAGTGAAAAAGCTAGCTTAAAACTCATCATTCAGAAAACCAAGATCATGGCATCTGGTTCCATCACTTCATGGCAAATAGATGGGGAAACAATGGAAACAGTGATAGATTTTGTTTTCCTGGGCTCTAAAATCACTGCAGATGATGACTGCAGTCATGAAATGAAAAGACACTTACCTCTTGGAAGAAAAGCAATGATCAACCTAGACAGCAAAGTAAAAAGCAGAGACATTACTTTGTCAACAAAGGTCCATCTAGTCAAAGTTATGGTTTCTCCAATAGTCATGTATAGATGAGAGAGTTGGACTGTGAAGAAAGCTAAGTGTCAAAGAATTAANAATGACCAACCTAGACAGCAAAGTAAAAAGCAGAGACATTACTTTGTCAACAAAGGTCCATCTAGTCAAAGTTATGGTTTCTCCAATAGTCATGTATAGATGAGAGAGTTGGACTGTGAAGAAAGCTAAGTGTCAAAGAATTAATGCCTTTGAACTGTGGTGTTGGAGCAGACTCTTTAGAGTCTCTTGGACTGCAAGGAGATCCAACCACTCAATCCTAAAGGAAATCAGTCCTGAATATTTATTGGAAGGACTAATGCTGAAGGTGAAACTTCAATTCTTTAACCACCTGATGTGAAGAATTAACTGACTGGAAAAGACTCTGATCCTGGGAAAGATTGAGGGCAGGAGGAGAAGGGGGTGACAGTGGATGAAATGGTTAGATGGCATCATCAACTTGATGGACATGAATTTGAACAAGATCTAGGAGTTGGTGGTGGACAGGGAAGACTGGCGTGCTGCAGTCCATGGAGTTGCAAAGCATTGGACACAACTGAACGACTGAAATGAACTGATAGCACATGGCAATACCTCACATAGTACAAATGTTATTATTTATCCTGTTTGTTGGCATCTTTTCCTATTCAAATGTAAGCTTTAAGAGATTGGAGCTTAGAGGTTACTATCTATTTGCTCCCTGTTTCATAATCAGCACTGAGGTCAGTACCTGGAATATAATGTGTACACAGCATTTGCTGGATGAATGACTGTGACATTATCTTTTCTATAAGAGTCTGTATCAGGCAGGATTTTGGCTCACATGACTTTTGTTCCCTGGTATCGTGCTTATGAACATCNGGGACAGGAGGAGAAGGGGACGACCGAGGATGGGATGGCTGAATGGCATCACGGACTTGATGGACATGAGTCTGAGTGAATTCCGGGAGATGGTGATGAACAGGGAGGCGTGGTGTGCTGCGATTCATGGGGTCGCAAAGAGTCGGACACGACTGAGTGACTGAACTGAACTGAACTGAAGGGCTTCTCAGGTAGTGCTAGTGGTAAAAACCCACCTGCCAATACAGGAGACATAAGAGACACAGGTTTAATCCCTGAGTAGGGAAGATACCCAGGAGGAGGGATGGCAGCCCACTCCAGCATTCTTGCTTGGAGAATCCCCATGGACAGAGGGGTCTGTCAAGCTACAATCCATGTTGCAAAAAGTCAACATAAAGTCAGAGATATTTTCATTGAGGTCTCAATAAAAACTAGATCCAATGTCTGTATGGTAGACATATCAAAGTTGTAGTTTCATTTTGACATCCTGGATATTGATGAGCCCCCTAGGATCAGGATCTCAATCTTGGAAAAATTTCTTATTCAAATGATCTGCAATCCTTAGGCTGCTGAATGAGACACAAATCAATCTCTGTGAATATTTCTTGGGCTTTTAGGCTGTTCTCAGATGGAAAAAGTGGTAGGAATGCTCAGCTTGCAGTATCCCCATTAGATCCATTCCCTGATGGAAACAGGACTAAATTACATTGAATGGTCTAAACAGACTCTAAATATACAAGTTGTGATTTAATTTATAAGACTCTAGATATCCTATGTTAGTATCTGAGAAGGGCCATAGTAGAAGAAACCATAAAATACATGATATGCATAAGTGTGCTGATATTGAGTCAAGAAAAATAAAACATAATAAGGAAATGGTAAGGATAAAATCTATGAAATTTAGAAGTTTTTATCTGAAATATGAAAAGGAAAAAATATACTATAGTCAAAGGAGATAACACAGATAAGGAGACTGGTTACAGTACTGATGGTCCCAGGTGATTCTCATGTATGGTTTTGTGTGTGTGTGTGTGTGTGTAAGTTGCTCAATCGTGGCCGACTGTGATCCCATGGACTATAAATAACCAGGCTCCTCTGTCCATGGGGTTTTCCAGGCCAGAATACTGGAGTGGGTTGCCATTCCCTTCTCCAGGGGATCTTCCTGATCTAGGGATCGAACCCAGATCTCCCACACTGCAGGCAGATTCTTTACTATCTGAGCTGCCATGGAAGCCTCATTCACATGTATGCTGCTGCTGCTGCTGCTGCTAAACTGCTTCAGTCGTGTCCGACTCTGTGCGACCCCATAGATGACAGCCCACCAGGCTCCCCCATCCCTGGGATTCTCCAGACAAGAACACTGGAGTGGGTTGCCATTTCCTTCTCCAAGGCATGAAAGTGAAAGGGAAGTCACTCAGTCATGTCCGACTCTTCGCGACCCCATGGACTGCAGCCTACCAGGTTCCTCCGTCCATAGGATTTTCCAGGCAAGAGTACTGGAGTGGGGTGCCATTGCCTTCTCCGATTCACATATATAGGCCCAGATAAAAGCATCAAACAAAGCAGGGCAAATGACCCTAGTTATGTGCTACCTATTCTTGATCTTGGTTTTAAGCACACATGCTCTATGAGAAGAATGAAAGGCTAACTGACGAGCTGTAAAAGTTCTCCAGTGGCAGCTAGTATCTGACAGGCCTGATGATTACATTATAGGAGAAGGCAGACTCAAATCTTGAGCTAAAACCTTAATTTCTTCCAATTAATGAGTATCTAAGATTTTTCATTATTTTCTCATGAGTACTGGCACAGTAGGTATTTATCACACTGTTTTATAGAGGAGGAAAGCAAGTTTCAGAACAATTTTCTCAGTAATTGAGAAAGACAAAGCTCCAAATATGAGCTCTCAGCTGGCAAAATCTACACATTTTCCAGCTATGCCAAGCTGCCTCTAAGTCATTAAGAAGCCTATCTAAGTGATTAGAGGTGATTTTCTGAAGTNAGTTTCAGAACAATTTTCTCAGTAATTGAGAAAGACAAAGCTCCAAATATGAGCTCTCAGCTGGCAAAATCTACACATTTTCCAGCTATGCCAAGCTGCCTCTAAGTCATTAAGAAGCCTATCTAAGTGATTAGAGGTGATTTTCTGAAGTTGACAGGAACTGGGGGTAATGGAATGAAAAACTTTTACAACAGTAAAGATGCTTATATGTAATAATGGTGTCACCAATACAGCAAGATTACCTGCTCAAAGATAATAATAATAGAGAACAAAAGTTTCAGAAAGCTATAATTCTGATGATGAAATGTGACAGTGTTAATAATATAAAATTTTTGCTTTAAAATACCTAGAAACAGCATCTTTTCAATAAATATAACAAGAAATATGTTCACAGACACTTCAAAAAACGAAACATGAATTCCTTCCCCCACAGTAATTAAATGATTGGCTAATTCATTTTTTTCAAAGTTCTTTAGTATTCTTTGAGTATTATGCGTAGTTTTTATTTTATGGAATAAATTTCAATAAATATGCATAATTTGAATATCATGCCATCTGATCTGAAAATAAAAATAAAACTACCTGACATCTGTTGCCAGTTGTACTTTCAACTCATTATTCCCAGGTTTTCTTTTCAGTGCTATCTTGCACTTTTCAGTTGTCCTAAATTCATGCTTTTTAAAATTATAATTTATCTCCCCATTCTCTATTGTCACATCTTACATTATATCAGTTTTATAACATGCAGCACATTCTACCCTGCATCTTAGGTCTTTTATATATGACTTTTTTCTTTTTTTTGGAGAGCTATAAACATGTTTTTTCTCTAACCTATCAGTTACATTTTGTAATCTTTTTATGAGAAATAATTTTTTTATTTGAAATAACTTTTCATTTCTTTTTCAGCACCCTAGCCTCCAAAGCATTTTACCAGTACACAGTTATATTTGCTACTTTCGAAGTATTCTGAATCTCTTTGTGACCAGATTATGTTGATCTATATATCTGATCAATTTCAAAATCACAGAGCACTACTTTAGTTTCTCAGAGATAGGCATTTTGATGGCTCATGATACCACCGTGCTAGTTATGGCAAATATTTAATTTGTGGCCAGTGCTTTAATGATGGGCGAGCCATGGAGGTCATCTTTCCCACTCTCACGATGTTACAGCCAACAGGAAACTACCTAGCACAAAGCTGGGGCTACTTACCCTGGGATTTAGGGATGCATGGATTCAGATAAGTATTTTACAAGGGTCCTGCTAGTGTTCTTTCTACATAATACCATAGAATCATACAGGAGACCATTCACCCTAAAAGAGATAAATCTATCATATTAGGTTAATCCAAGGGTAATGTGTCAGGTATGTGGAAGATTGTTGGTACCACAGAGCAGAATTTAATCAACTTACTTTCCCCTGCAGTAGCTTTGAGCTTATCCCTGAATTATTTCACATGTATTCCATTGCCAAAGCCAAATAGCACAGTGAAAAGTGAAAGGATTCAGAAAATAATTATCTCTATTTGCCAGCATGAGAGGGAAAATCTCTAGGATTCTAATAATTTGACACAAATTTAATTGATGGGGAAATCTCCCAAACTCTACAGAAGAGAGGTTTTCAGGATGATCTCCAGGCCCTGGAGAACAGCACGATGCTCAAAGTGGAAATGCTGGTGGTCTGGACCAGGGTAGCAGCTTCAGACAGAAAGAAAATGTATTGGTTGCAATGTGAGTACTGTCTGCAGTGCTAGGGGAGTTGCAGCAGGAAGCTCACTGTAACTTTACTGAAGCATTACTGGAGTCCAGAGCATCACCACAAGAAGCAAAGTTGTCTATTGAAATAGTGGGAGAAATTGCCAGTGTTGAAAACAGTGCACTCGTGTGCATGTGAGTAATGTTCTTTGGGATCTCTTGGTTGGAAATGGAGATATGGGAGAACTGAAAATGCTGGAACCAGAAGCATTTAAGGGCAATGACTACCGATTATGACCTAGAGTAATAACAGTTGTCATCCTTAATTTGTGTGGCTAGAAAGATAATAGCCCATTAGAGATGAGGTGAAGCGAAACGAAATTTTACAAAACTGGCCAATGAAATATGATACTTTCTTTCTTAGTTTTTCTGCACTATTTTCTAGAACTCTCCAATCCTCACTCCCATAAAGTGTCAAAAACTCATCTCATCTTCAAGTGGCCAGGAAATCTGAATTCAGATTCTTAAAAATGCATCCTTTTCTAAACCCCTGACTCTACTTTAAACTAAACTATCCACAAGGCCAATTTCTTTCTTTGTGATAGTTTCTTCTTGTGAAATGCAAATGGCAATATATAAGTTTTTTTCCAGACAGCCTGAACAAGAAATACTAGAAAACTACTTGTGCACTGCCTGTGTGCTAAAACCACCTCTGTGAAGTGATATAAAATGTTCTGATTTGTCTGTAGGTTGAACTGCTGACAGTTATTTGTCAGGCACCTCATCAGTCTTATTATCTGTTAAGTGAGGATGTTACATTAACTAGATTTATATGATATCTGCAAAGTCTTAAAGCTTTATCACTCATATGTTGTTTAAAGCATGAGATTATGTTAAATAGCCTTGCAGGTTTCTGCTACTCTTGGGACTTTCAGGACTGCAGGATACCATAGTGGGAAAAGGCAATGGCACCCCACTCCAGTACTCCTGCCTGGAAAATCCTATGGACAGAGGAGCCTGGTAGGCTGCAGTCCGTGGGGTCACTGAGGGTCAGACATGACTGAGAGACTTCACTTTCATTTTTCACTTTCATGCATTGGAGAAGGAAATGGCAACCTACTCCAGTGTTCTTGCATGGAGAATCCCAGGNTGAGAGTGAGCACTGAAGAATTGATGCTTCTGAACTGTGTTGTTGGAGAAGACTCTTGAGAGTCCCTTGGACAGCAAGGAGATTCAACCAGTCCATCCTAAAGGAAATCAGTCCTGAATATTCATTGGAAGGACTGATGTTGAAGCTGAAGCTTGAATACTTTGGCCACCTGATGCAAAGTATTGACTCAATGGAAAAGAAGACCCTGATCCTGGAAAATTCGAAGGCAGGAAGAGAAGGGGATGACAGAGGATGAGATGGTTGGATGGCATCACTGACTCCATGGACGTGAGTTTGAGCAAGCTCTGGGAGTTGATAGACAGGGAAGCTTGATGTACTGCAGTCCATGAGGTCACAAAGTGTCAGACACAACTGAATGACTGAACTAAACTGATAGCAAAGATCAATAAAACTAAAAGCTGTTTCTCTGAATAGATAACACTGACACAGCACTAGCAGGACTCATCAAGAAATAAAAGGAAGAGACTCAAATCAATAAAATTAGCAGTGAAAAAAGAGAAGATACAATGGACAACACAGAAATACAAAGAATCATGGGAGACTACTATGAGCAACTATATGCCAATAACACTGACAACTTGGAATTAATGGACAAATCCTTAGAAAAGTGTAACCTTCCAAACGTAAACCATGAAAAAAGAGAAAATATGAACAGACAAATCACAAACACAAAAATCTTAAGTATGTAAAAAATATCTTCCAACAAACAAAAGCCCAGGGCCAGATGGCTTCACAGGCAAATTCTACCTAAAGTTTAGAGAAGAGCTAACACCTATCCTGTTCAAACTCTTTCAGAAAGTAGCAGAGGAAGGAAAGCTCCCCAACTTGTTCTATGAGGCCACCATCGCCCTGTACCATTTGTTCTTTATTTCCAAGTTGTTTCATTTATTCTAGATACTGGTATATTTGTATCAACTTTAGAATTGGGTTATCAGTTTATATTAAAAACCTTCTATAATTTCAAAAAAATTCTCACCAACACTCAGCATGTTCAAACTCTTTGATTTTAGACACTCTAATAAGGTGTGATTGATATCTCATTCTGGTTTTAATCAGCATTTTTCTAATGACTAATTTCATGGAAAATCTCCTCAGTGTCCCCGGTTGCTTTTGCTAAGTAGGCCTAAAATATATTTGAGCACTTAAATGTAATTATCAACTAAGTCTTTTGACATATATGGGCACACTCAATACAATTAATGTGCTTTCAAACAAAAATATAATGGCAGCATATTTTGATTGTATTACATTTACAAAGCTGTTTATCCAAGTATAATAATATAGAATACCTCCATATAGACTAGTGCTGTTAAAAAAAAAAAAGGCTGATCCTCATTGTGATTAATCCCATAGCTCCATTTACTTTAGCTGGTATCTAAAGGAAGTGTTGCATATGTCCCCGGGTTTTTTCCTACCTTTCTTTGGAAGAGATAAAGACTTCCATTTCAACACCGTTTTACTAAATAAACCTATCCAATGAAAAGATATAGGAAAAATTAAAAAGAAAATAAAAGATAATAATATAAAATATGTGCTAAGTCACTTCAGTCATGTCCTACTCTATGCAACCATATGGACTATAGCCATCCAGGCTCCTCTGTCCATGGGACTTTCCAGGCAAGAATACTGGAGTAGGTTGCTGTGCCCTCCTGCAGGGGGCCTTCCAGACCCAGGGATCAAATCCAAGTCTCTTAAGTCTTCTGCATTAGTAAGGGTGTTCTTTACCTCCTGGGAGGTGGTAAAGAGCACCACTTGGGAAGCCCCAAAACAAAACAGGTAATGAAAGAGACTAAAGTGAGAAATAAAATCATAAAAGACAGTAAAAGGAGGATTAAATTTAAAAATTGTGATAGAAAATGATGAAGGGAACAAAATATATTTAGAAATAATTAAAGAATGTGGGCATAAACCATTTTAAGGATATAACAGAGCCAGTTTATAAGGATTCCTAGAGGAGATTGGCCTGCCATAGCAAAAATAGTGAGGAATATGAGGAAATCTTTTCACATACCATCCATTTGAACTTGAGTCAACTGCCAAAGCTCCTTTAGCTTCAGGTTTTGCTCCTGTAGATGGATAATGGTGTTTGTCCTGAATGAGTTTTATGAAGATTAACCAAAATNGGAAATCTTTTCACATACCATCCATTTGAACTTGAGTCAACTGCCAAAGCTCCTTTAGCTTCAGGTTTTGCTCCTGTAGATGGATAATGGTGTTTGTCCTGAATGAGTTTTATGAAGATTAACCAAAATACAGCAAGATATGTGGAGATCTTGGTGCCAAATCATTATGTTCCTTAATCTGTGCCAGATGATCTGTTAGAGAAACTTGAGAACTTAGAAATAAAGAAGAGAATCCACTGACAGAAAAGTTTGAGTTGAAATGTGTTGGGCAAAAGCAGGCATTTATTCATGTTTTATAAACATGATCTTACAAACATCATACAGAGCTGGCACAAAAGAACAGACACCATCTCATACACCATGCTTCCTTCCAAACCACTTCCATTAAGTTACAACATCAGAACAAATCAGTTACTAAGTTACACAGTTCTTCAAACATGGACATCTCCCCACTAGAGTGGTTAGATTGGCTAATAAGACAAACAATTAATTTATATGTTTAATACAGTGCAGAATTTGTAACAGAATTCAAGATCACACTGATATTGTAATACCATATAAAACAGAATTTTCAGAATATAATGCGATCACTGTGCCTCTGCCTGCTTCAATTCTGTTCTAGTTTTTCTTATCTCTTTACTTAACAGTAACTGCAAATAGTTTTACTTGACTTTTCACAGTGAAAAACACTTTAAATTAAAAAAAAAACTATTTACAAGTTAGTTATTGTCATTTTGTAATTATCTGCTGTTGGCTTTATTGTCTCTCTTCCAATGACCATACTTTGCTTGGTACCATCATTAACTTCTGGCAACTGTGAAGGATACGTAGGGTTTACTTTTTTTAATGTTTCAGGGCTTCAAAATATATTATATTTCTTGGCCCATGGTACCAAATATATAAACATAAAAAGGCCATATGATTTACTCAAACCATATACTGACTACAATTCATTTCACAGAAATGCTGAGTGGACCAAGATGCTGTGACATGACTTTGTGATGGCATGAAAACCATGATAATCTCATTTAATTCCAAAATCATCTTAAAGCACAAAGAGAGGTTGATTTCAGTTTTTGAATACAGAGTGTAAAACATTTCCTACTTTCAGCATAATCATGAAAAGTATGGATATGTTGTTTGGAAAATGTATTGTCATAGATTTTACAAACACTGTGATATCAAACACATTCTCAAAAACTGCTAGAGCGCTGACACAAAACCTGACTGAAAATGTCAATTTTTCAGTAGACTTCATTTCTAGCTTGCATATTTAAAATTCAACTGTACCTGAGTTTCACTCTTACTTTCCTAAACACTCAAATACAGTGACATTACCTCAAGTAAATTCTTTCCAAGTAATCACAGAGCCCTGGCACTGGAAAGCAGTACAAGATACAAGTTTATAAACTGGCCCACAGACAAAAGCTCAAGACAAATTAGCCTAGAAAGATAGTGGAACATACTTTGCTGTGTTAATTTGTCAGCATAAATATGTTATGTATGAACATATGTTAAGTATATTAAGCTTGCCGTATTACTATTTTCTATAATTTGTTGGTTAAAGTAAAATTTTCTATCTAGCAATGACTGAAACTTTATGACTTTTTGCCTTCATTTCTTTTGAAATAGTAACTTAGTCCTCTCTGGGAGAGAACAAGCAAATGAAGACTTGGTCACCCATGACCTCTCTGTGTTCAAGGGATACACTTGAATGTACACTTAGAAACTAAACATATTTCCTCTAATAAAATTGCATTTCTAACTGGATTTCTAGCTGAAGTTTATTTCTTCACTTATTAGCCAACTCAACAACTTCACAAAAATATATAGGGCTTTCTTAGGCCACATTGAGTCTTGTCACAAGAAGAGAATAATGCAAGGCCATGGGTTTTATGTGAGATTATATTTTACATCTGACTCACGTAATCACAGAGGGAGGAAATCATATTTTGGCTACAGTGTCCTCAACTCAGCCCTTTAATAAAATGATTTATAGTTTTGTTCACTGCTTTTTTTTTTCAACAAACCTAAATTACCTCTCTTATGATAAAGTTGTGTCAAATTATTACAAACCAAAGAACAATAATCATATAAGATGTGNGTTTTGTTCACTGCTTTTTTTTTTCAACAAACCTAAATTACCTCTCTTATGATAAAGTTGTGTCAAATTATTACAAACCAAAGAACAATAATCATATACTTTTATAATCAGGAAAACTACTTGTAAATGGCATATCAATAATTAATAAAGCAATCTAGAACATTTCTTTAATATCTTTGGGTTTAAAGAAAAATTTAATTCTTCATTTGATGAACAATGGGTGAATTTTCATAAGAGAAGGCTTGCTTTTCATTTCTAAATCCTAATAATCACATTGATTTTTAGTGATGTGGCCCAGTGAGATCATCATCATATCCATAATTTGAGACTACAGAGCAGTATTCCTAAAATGTTCCAGTACTTTTATTTATCTCACTGGAAACCTGCAGGGGAAATTGAATATCTTATGAAAATTTATCCAGATTCTCTAATAAAGAGGAAATGATCATGATACACATTTACAGTTACTTTCTGCTAATTAAATCCATTTCTAACAAAAACAAAAAGTTTGCACTCACGTGTCAGGGAAAAAAAAGGAAAATTTCTCCTTGCCTAGTAAAAATTGTTAAGTTCCAATTCATCACGGCTAGAGTGCTAACCATCACAGAGCGCGTGCCACTTGGCGATTTGCCTCCTGGGATAGTCACAGATCTCCTTCCAATGCTCTCCACCGGCTCCTTCTGCTGCTGCTCCCAGAACCAACCGCCCAATCACCTCATTTCGGGATCCCCTTTCAGAATCCAAAACCAGAAATTCAACACTTATCTCTTCTAGACCCTCACAAGGAATGTCAAAGACAAAGAGTTCATTGAACACTGCATTGGGGGTGCATTTCTTCACATGCGTCTTCTTTTTAGAGATTCTCTTTTTGGCATGGTACAGGTTCACTTTGACATAGGGATCTGCAATGATACACAATAGACAATGTACTGGCAGAACGTGGCAGGAACTCTGATCTCAAGATAACGGTGCCCTTAGATATTACTTCATACTGACAAAATGTGATCATAATGAAAATGAGTCAGAATGAAGATAAAATATGGATGAAGCTTGGCTTCTCTTTTCTCAACAAGTTGAAAATAAGTAAAAATGCAAAACATGAGAGATATAACATAGGATAGGAAAGAACTGTAATGGCAGGATGAAGAGATGACATAAAGGGGAAGAAAAGAGAATGTTCTAACAACACATTCTGATTACTAATAACTCATTCCCAATAACGGAATAGAAGGAAAAAACATTACATAGCATCTAACCTTACTGAGTTGTCTGACTTTGGGTAAGTCTCTCTACCTCTCTGCTTTCTCCTTTGAATGGGGCAATGGGCATTTAGAGTTCACACTGGCAATGCCTTTTTCGGTTTTAATTTTTCTGTGGTCCTTTAATCACCTGCTGTGCTTGTTTCCTGTTACCCTGTATTTATATTCCTTGTGTCACATGTATCCTGTGGATTTTAAGATAATGCTACTTTGTCATATATTTAATTACATTATTTTGCCCTATTCTGGTTGCATGAGTTCATTTTAGCTTCCTAATCTATATCTTTAAGATCATGTTTTCAGCTTCCATTCAGTTCAGTTCAGTTCAGTCACTCAGTCGTGTCTGACTCTTTGTGACCCCATGAATCGCAGCACGNTTATTTTGCCCTATTCTGGTTGCATGAGTTCATTTTAGCTTCCTAATCTATATCTTTAAGATCATGTTTTCAGCTTCCATTCAGTTCAGTTCAGTTCAGTCACTCAGTCGTGTCTGACTCTTTGTGACCCCATGAATCGCAGCACGCCAGGCCTCCCCGTCCATCACCAACTCCAGGAGTTCACTCAGACTCAAATTATAAAATTATAACTAATAATACCTCTAGGTGATATTGAATGAAATATATATATTTCATTATATATATGAATGAATTTATATATATATGAATGAGATATAAATGCATATATACACATATAGGTATATGTCTTTACAATCCCCTTCAAGGTAAGTATTATTTTGTCCAGTTTGTATGGAGTTTAAGAAACATAACCAAGATTACTGTGCTAAGAAACAGAAAGGTTAAGGTTTGAACTCAGATCATTTTAACCCATAGGTCACATGTTCTTTCTCATATAGCAAAGTTTTTTTGTGTGTGAAACCTAGTCACAAAACTGAAAGCTAATTCTTAAACAGACAATAGATATATAATGAATTGAAGGAAAGATAATAAAAATAATAGAAGTGTAAGGGTAGGCAGGCTCAGTTAAAATACTAAAATTAAGAACTTTTCCTATAACTTTTTTTTTTCGCTTTATGCTTCAACTTTATTCAATCAGACATCTATCACATACAAACTGAGTCTTGTATTTTAGAACTACTTAGTTTTCTTCTTTTTGTTAATGGCATTGACTCACACTTTATTCCATAAAATGAGAAACAGAAGAACAATCACATCATTTGTAATTGTGAATAAAGGGTAAATAAAAATCATAGGCCAGTGTTAACTGTTTTCCCCAATATATAGCTCATTTTTCATTGAGCCTATGTTTTTCAAAGCATTCTTACCTGAAAGTCCAGACACATCAGATTTAGGCAGGTGCCGAGCTTTTAAAACAACCACAGTAAGAGTATTTGTGGTGGACTGATAGCAGAGAGAGATCAATAACTCACCCCGTCCAGAAGATTTCTAAAAAAAAGAGGTAAGATATAAAAATGTTTTTAGTATTCTTTAGTTTTGAAATATATACTTTTATCAACATTTAAAGTGGTATAATAGTAATGTTAGTTAATGTAAATTTCCTTAGTTTACTTTAATGTGGTAAAGAATCAGAGTAACTAAAACTATGTATGCAGTGCCATCACCTCCTAAGAGCAACTATCTGCCATCTTGTGGACTTTTTAGGTACTGCAGAATGTCAAAATTCATAATCAGTTCAGTTCAGTTCAGTTCGGTTCAGTCGCTCAGTCGTGTCTGACTCTTTGCGACCCCATGAATCGCAGCACGCCAAGCCACACTCATCACTAGAAACGTTTTTAAGGGAGATACTTAGAATATAGGTTACAGAGAGGTATTTTTCATTTTTGCCTTTTAATTAACTCTCCACTTTAATTTGGAGCCTGGTGAGCTGCCGTCTATGGGGTCACACAGAGTTGGACACGGCTGAAGGGACTTAGCAGCAGCAGCCACTTTAATTAACTTGTTAATGGTAATGAATATTATCTAATTATTTTAATATATCTATATATGGGAAATTGATTCATGTTCAGTTTGATTTTATTTCAAATCCTTTAGAACAGACATTATTAAAATTTGAATTCAGAAAGCCTGAAATTTAGTCTGACACCCACCATTCTCTTCGCCCAGAGGGCTGATGGAGGTAGAACTCTCTTCCCCAGCCCTACCCCAAATCTTTCTTTAATCCAAGGAATAAGCTAAATATTGGAGAGAATTGACTCGGAATTTTTAATGCTTTGTCTTTGAATAGTATCAAAGAATTTTTTTTTTACATAAGACTTAGATCTTGTTTTTATTTTAACATTAGATACGATGACCAAGAACTAGAAGTACAAGTTCTAACTAAAAGTAACAAAAAATAACTTGGGGTTTGATTATAGCTAAGAATGATGGCTGACTAGAGCTCCTAAAACTGCAATATATATTTATTTAAAAAAGCGACTATGGGGTAACTGTGTGAATGAGCACTCCAAGAAAAAGAGTAGGAAACAAATCTTTATTCCCATTGCACTACTAAGCAGCCTGGTGTATCAACTACTTAATAATTCTAGATATTGACTCTCATTAATTTGAACAGACAAAGGTGAGGACGTGGTCAAAACAAGCTTTATGGTATTCTATAAAATCATGCATTATAGACACCAGTTATTCTGAAACATCACAGCTGGAATCAAGTCAGTTCCATATTTAAGGGGAAAATACAATTAAATTTGACTAATTGATGTCTTATCATTTTCTAATAATTCTAGAACTACAGAAGTAGTGTAACTACAAAGGCATAGTAACTCCTGTTATACAACACAAAGGTGGATATAATTCAATATAATGATGCACCTTTTCCTCAAGAAGCAATTCTATGAAAAGTCAATACAACTTCAAATACTCAGATTGAATTGATTCAATTTTCAATTTTAATTACGCTAAAGCTCAGACAGTAAAGCGTCTGCCTGGAATACAGGAGACCCGGGTTAAATACCCGGGTTGGGAAGATCCCCTAGAGAAGGAGATGGCAACCCACTCCAGTACTCTTGCCTAGAAAATTTCATGGATGGAGGAGCCTGGTAGGCTACAGTCCATGGGGTTGCAAAGAGTCAAACATGACTGAGAGAATTCACTCTTCACTCAACATTGATACATATTTTTTAACTTGCAATGAGTAAGAAATATTTGTCTGCATTTTAGTGGCAGTCTTAGTCAAAATACTTGTGATACAAATTCATAAAAGTTATATAATTATTACTTAAATAAATCCATAAAGTGTCCCTATTTATTTTATATCATTGATATATTTTAAGCATTTCAGTAGTGGGTTAAATTTTCTTTCATCTATCTGTCTCCCTACTCCCATTTGATTATGATCAATAATAGTTAAACATGGCAAAGGTGATATGTACAAAACATCATTTTAATAAAAATCCCCTTGATACAGAAAAGATTATTTATAAATATGTTTGAAGACTAAAAATTAATTACCCTAACATTTCTCTTGGTAATCTCTCTGTTCATTAACATTTCTCCATTAGTTAATTCAATTCCTGCCAGAGGAATCAGGACTTCTCCAATGACATCATCTCTTGAAAACCTGTCGAAACTCAAGACTGTGAAGTGCAAGGCCAGCTCCTGGATCTGGGTGTAGGGTATCCCATAGAATGTGAAGGTCTCATCGAAAGCCGGGTCCAAGGTCTTTCTCAGAACTCTAGTTTTTACTTTATGCTTCTTTTCTGGAAGAATCATCATTTTGATATATGGGTCAGAGGTCATTGACTGGTCATCCATGGCAGGCAAGCCACGGGCTTCCTTAATATTTACCACAAATGCTTTCTTTTCAAAGTTGTACTCTAAGGAGAAGAAGAGGATTCCCAGCTTCTCCTGTTTCTCATCTGAAGTAAGAGAAGTGCTGGACTTTAAGCTATCCGGGGAAACTACCTCTTTTCCCCCTTCTGAAGAGAGTTTTGGGGTCACACTGTGCAGGTCAGAAGGACTGCCAGCTTTGAGATTTGTTTTGGGAAAATTGCCATTTAGATCTCTCTTCTCAAGATCAAGATGCAGTGAATTCTTTGGCACTGCTGATTTATTCTTTACTTCATTTTTCTCATCGGCTCCGAACTTCTTTTTGCTGTTCAGGCTTTCAGGGTAAATGTCAACTCCCTTTAGCACATGCACAAACTTATACGGAGGAGTCTTGCTAGGCTTGGATGACTTTCTCTGACAGCATATCCATGCAAACAGAGAGACTGTGAAGACCAGGCCAAATGCACTGAAGATCCCCACCACTGTGGGGATTTCATCTGAAAAATCAAATGACCAATAACATGCATTAAAGGAGCAGAGTTGGAAACACCCTATTTGAAAAGCATCCTAAAGCTGGCAATTGCTGTGTGTTGCACAGATTGAACTGCTTTTCAACTGTTCTAGGTGAATTATGTACCTATTTCATATAACATTCAGGAAAAAACTCAGATGTGACACATAGAGAATAAACATAAAATCCTTCTTTGTAGTAATTTTCATAAATTAAATGAAAGGATGAAACTTGGTTGAGGCTAAGGATGGGAGAATATTAAATTATCATAACCTACCTTTGTTTTCTCACTTAACATGAGATAAATAGAGTCAAATACATGAATCAGTACTCATAATATTTTCATTGATATTTTGAGGCTTTGAGAAGCATCAATTCTTACTATGTAATTCTATGCCACATTCTTCAAATGCTGAGAGAAATGATGGAACATTATCTGCAATTATCACAAACATTAATAATTTCTATCTAAATTACAGTGAAAGAAATGTACACATATTAGGGGGAAAAGAACAAAAAGGTGAACAACAGAATATTAATATTATACAACTTGTAAGACTACAAACTCGTATACCTACCCCAAATTCTTCAAATAAATACTGAATTATCCAAAGTATAAAATTAATTATCTAGACAGGATAAAACTCAAATAATGGTTATAGATGAATCATCATTCCTTAAAATGTAATGAAAAGAATGAGTAGAGATAATTAAGAGTTCAATTTTATCCATAACTGATTTTTTTCCTAGCACATTTCCACATGGCAAATGGTGATCAAATTGAAATTGGCATTCATTCCTTGAATGAGGGCACATTAATTACTGACATTATGTAACATTGATTAATCATGAAACTTATGTTCCATATGTAAGCATATTCTCCAACAAATGATTAATATCACTGTGTAAGTAAAAACAGTATTACTATATATGGATACAGTGAATTGGGTCAATGTTTAATATGATCAAAATTAATGTAACTAATATAATAATATCTGCCTTTGGCTCCATTTCATTCTATTTTTTAATCTCAAGTAGTGAATAATAAAGTTAAAAGTCCCAGTCAGGAAAAGGTTAAGGCTTGTTTAATCCCTGAAAGAGCAGTCTTTTGTTTTTCTGTTCCTCAATCCCTCAAACTTCTGTCTATTTCATAATCACAAAACTGAACTCAAATAATATATAATTAGGAAATGACAACAGCAAATATACCAAAGAAGATAAAACAGAAAACACATCAATGAAAAATATTCTGGAGTTTAATTACATCAATAAACTGAATTGTGTAGAAATGAAAAATAGACTTTGAATTCACGAGATAGAAAAAGCAGTGGATGCTACAGAAAGAAAATGAGGTGAGAGCTAAAGACCATTAGCTAAACTTGCTATCAGCTTTTCAGTTTTCCTTCTGTTTAAGTCCTTGTGGGGAGAAAAAGCAAACATACAAATGAAACACTTCTGGACTTTCTAATTATCCAAGTCCAGGGAGCAAAAGCAAAGTCAGGAACTATTCTTTATTCTTTAGTCAATGAAGAAAGAAAAAAAATTAAAAATGAATAGTAATTTTTTTTTTCTAAATAGACTTACAGCCTATACCAGAACATATTTTTAACTAGCACAGCATCTGAAAATTCCTCAGTATTCAAATATTTCTGATTTTCAATCAGAAACTGGGAATACATATCATATTCCAACAATATAAACTCAATCAGTCAAATGGTTAGCTGTGAAAGAATTCCTTCCTGAGTATGATATAACATATTGTATCATTTAATATTAATGGCAAATGGCAAAATATTTAATATAATGTACAAAGGTTCATCTACTCCCTATGTATTCTCTAATAATAAGATCCTGAACTTTTGAGAGCAAAGATCTGTCATTTCACTCAGTTTCATAACAAACTTCTATAAATTTCCTGATATTTCTGAGTATATGTAAAGCAAAACTCTAATCTCTTGCCTTTGTAATATAATGGAACTTAAAATGACACTTTTCTATTTGAAGAAATACCTCTGATATTTTCTCTTTTTCTTTTTTCACTAAAACAGAGAAGGAGAGTAAGGGTGTTAAGCATAGATATAGGAAAAGGGAAAATGAATTGGAAAATGTAAGTCTTAAGTATAGTTTCCAGTAGTTTTTAGCTAACTGACCTGCAAATTTCACCTTATCTCTCTCACCTCTGGTTACCTGTGAAATAGAATGGGCTTAGCTAATTAATTTTGAATACTCTATGTAACCCTAGCATCATAGGATTCTGTCTTTCGCTAGTAGTATATTTCAAGAATACAAGAAAAACAGCAGAGAAAAAAAAATACCTTATGGTACATTCTGCAATAAAACATACATTCTAAATGCCCTAATAGTTAAGTTATTTTAGAAATCAAACCCTTATGTAACCACAGAACCATTTGGCTTCCCCTAATTAGTTAAATACAGGTTTTCAGAATTAATGAAACCAACAAGCAAACAGATCTCTTTTCTTTACTTAGCACGTGATGTAATTTACAGGGATACCTGGATGACTAGCAACTTCTTGGATGTAAAATCACGCTAGCATAAAGCAATTTTAAGGAGAAAAATAATCAAGAGAGAAACCACAGAGATAGCCACTATTGCCGTTTTACAATTCTCATGTTCCTTTCAGTTTACCTGGGGAATCTAGAATCAACATCCCACGGAAACACACACACACACACACACACACACACACACAAGCGTATGTAAGGAACAATCGCAGTTGTAAGTTGAGTAACTTGCTTACCAAATTCTTCCCTGCTGGTAGAGATCGGAGCCATTTTTTGTTGCGTATTCTGTCCGAGGTGCTGAACGGAAACCCTCTGGCTTGGTTCACTTGCCTCGATCTGAAGGGTCAGGGGCTTTTCCTAGTGCTGGAAACAACAGTGCAAAGCTCAGGGGACCTAAGCCGGGAGTGGGAAGAGGCAGCGAGGGAGGTCCACTCGCCCTCACACGGTGATTTTCCAGCCCTATTTCTGTTTCGGCTCGTTAGAGAAGCTTGTCTCCGAGACTCTAGACGTGGCTGAAACACGAATTGACGCAATCCTGACGCTACAGGGTTGAAATCAGCACCTCCCTCCTCTCTCCAAGCCACTCCTCTCCCCCTTCATTCTTTCTTCCTCCCTTCTCTCCTGGGATTTCAACACACACTCATCAATTATTTTAACTGTTGGACTACTGGAGATTAGTTTGCTGTTCTGTGGGGGCTCAGAGACGCGTAGAGATGAGTCCTGAAACTCATCACTGTCAATTCCTAACGTAAAAATCTCCTGATCATCTAGATCAGTGAAAAAATATGTCTGTGTTATCAGAATAATATAACTTACAGAAGCGATTTGAGGGAAGAGTAAGAAGAGAAATTTCTACATCAATGATCCCTTGTAAAATGAAAATCTATACTTTCTTGCTATTTAAATTTTTCCTTGATATATTACACCTATATTAGAAAATTCACTGCACATTGATTCATTTGAAATAAATTTTCCTATCATTATCACTTATTTTCTAATAAATTATTAGTCTAAACATTTTGATGATTCTGTTGCTCAATCTTTCTCTCAGCTCTCTTCCTTTAATATTTGACTTTTGACCAGCTAAATTACTTAGGAACATAGGGGAATAATCTCTTCTGTATTCAGACTCACTCTGTTATGACTTTTGCATATATTGAGATTATTTTGGAAATGATATTTCTGGTTAAAATCTCTGACTTCTAACAGGTTTATTCAAAATAGTTACAAGAATAACATCACAATCTAAAATGACATCAATAATTATTGTTTATTTTCAAAGGAAAACATATCACTTTTCTAAACTACTGATATCCCCAGAATTGAGGAACTTAGAAAATATGTTATTAGATTCTGATTAATTTTAATCTAAAGAGTATGCCTTTTTAAAGCAAATGTTAACAATTTTCCAAAGAAGAGAACTCAGGCTGTAACTTCAACTGTCAATTATTGCTCCACAAGGAATTCCTCAGCTCTGGAACTCGGTGAGAAAATGACAGTCAGTGTGTTCTGAGATGGGGGAGGAGTGAGTATCGGGTGAGTCTCAGAAAGCTACTGTAAAATGACAGGTTCCTGCGTACTGGCACGCAGCTGGCTCTGAACGTCAGGACTGTGTCTGGGGAGAAATTGGCTCAGTCCTTTTGCATCATGGAAAATTTTATAAACCGAAGTCCCTCTTCTTTCCTTTTCTACTCACTCCCACATACTTGGCATTTTAACATTCTCCTAACAGATTTTTTTCTTTACTTTATATCTTCTTCCTATGAAAACATACAAGCTAATTTACTGTATTCAATTTTTCCATTATCAAAGTCTGTGTTTTCTGGCCTCATTGTTCCATTTCATTCAGATTACTTGCTTCCTTGATTTTGCATGCAACTGGTGAGACTGTCCTTATGAATAAATATCTATTAGATAGATGAAAGAGTGAGTGGCATTTATCTGGGATACATTTATGGTATGAGGTTTATTAAAATATGTTTTCTACCTAAGTTACTAATAGCAAATGGTTATACTCACTTGTAAACACTAGTACTTTATGTATGTATTTGACTATGTAATTTTACCTTCTGGTGGTAAAATGCTATCATCTAAATCCTGTCTAGATTGTTCAAACTCCCCTTAAATGACCTCTGCTGCTGCTGCTGCTGCTAAGTCGCTTCAGTCATGTCCGACTCTGTGTGAACCCATAGACGGCAGCCTACCAGGCTCCACCATCCGAACTCTCTTTAAACAGAACCCCACCCTACCCTGGGTTGTCTCATTTCTGATTACACATTGTGATAAAATTACATCTTGCCCAGAGCTAATGCTACTGGAGAAGGAAGTGGCAACCCACTCCGGTGTTCTTGCCTGGAGAATCCCAAGGACGGGGGAGCCTGGTGGGCTGCCGTCTATGGGGTCGCACAGAGTCGGACACGACTGAAGCGACTTAGTAGTAGTAGTAGTAGTAATGCTATTTTGAATGTAGTAACTCTTTCATTGTTTGCTTTAAAAAGCAAACTGAAAACCAATGTCATTAACTAAATGTCAGATGTTTTCTTCATTTTCATTTGATAAGCAGCATATTAACCATTGTCTAATCTCTTCAAACAAACTTCCAGTAGCATCAGATGAGGAGTGGGAAGCTGACCCAATTTAGAGGAAACCCTGTAAGTTTCTTGTGATTAAGATTCACACCCTACCACCATATTACATTGTTCTCTTTAGATCCAGCAAACAAGTAATCAATTCTCTGACATAAACAATACCATTCTTGCAGCATTGATTTGAGAGGAGGGGTTGTTGCTAGGTAACCACTTAATTGCTACCCAAAACACACAGTCTCAAGTAAGTCCTGGCCCCGAGTAAGGCAAACCCATCTGTACAAGTGGCATTGTTTACTTCAGAGTGATTATTTGACTGATGAAGTGCTTCAGTGTTTACCCTATTTTATTTCTGATTATGAATATGTGTACAGATATGTACACATGGGACTTCCCAGGTGGCTCTAGTAGTAAAGAATCTGCCTGCCAATGCAGGAGATGTAAGAGACACAGGTTTGGTCCCTGGGTGAGGAAGATTCTCTGGAGAAGGAAATAGCAACACACTCCAGTGTTCTTGCCTGGAAAATCTCATGGACAGAGGAGCCTGGCAGGCTACAGTCCTATATAGGGTCACAAAGAATTAAAGCGATTTAGCATGCATGTATGTACACTTTGATAAGCAGTGAATAAAACATTTGAATTCAATTTGGTTTTAAGAAATCTAGTTGATTTTAAACATAGATAATTAAATGATTATAAGATTTTTAGTTCACTTTACTTTTTTATTTTAGTTTAATTTATAAACTTTGTATGGTTTATTAATTATGTAAATAAGTCTATATTTTTTCCATTCCTTTCCTTAAAAATATTATTGGTAAATGTAAAGAAAACTTCAAAAGGTTGTGAAAATGTTTCAATGATTATCAGCATTCAGTAATTTTTCATAGTACTCAAATTAATAATACAAAGGCATTTTACTGGTCTGTAGGTAGAGTAAAATGAAGTAATTGATAATAGATAATGCTTTTAATGTTTCATATCATTCTCTTAAGAATCCTAGCTCTAATGTTAATGGGATAGATTTGTATTCCAAGCACACCCAAGTTAAAATCCTACAAGACAAATGTTTTCCCAATTAGTATTGCAGAAATTCCTTCAAATAAATTATTTCTATGTGAGTTTTTCTTCAAGTTGTTCAGCACTTACTAGGTACCAACTTAACCTGGTCTCTGATAGCTCATAATTGAAAGGCTCATTCAGTTCAGTTTAGTTCAATTCAGATGCTGAGTCATGTCCGACTCTTTTCGAGCCCATGAATCAGCATGGCAGGCCTCCCTGTCCATCACCAACTCC